>VMDO01017620.1:0-44393 GCA_007922755.1 Pedetes capensis
ACAAAACAAAAATCCTTATGACTGGGTCAGCACGCAACTTCACAATAAATGGAGAAAAGATTGAGGTTGTCCAAGATTTTGCTTACTTGGTTCCACAATCAACACCCGTGGAAGCAGCAGTCAAGAAATCAAAAGACACAGTGCTTTAGGAAAAGCTGTGGCAAAAGATCTCTTTAGAGTATTGAAAAGCACAGATGTCACATTGAAGACGAAGGTGCGTCTGACTCATGCCATAGTATTTTCAGTTGCATCATATGGTTGTGAAAGCTGGACATTGAACAAGGGAGACAGGAGAATTGATGCTTTTGAATGATGGTGCTGGAGATGAATATTGAAAATACCATGAACTGCCAAAGAACCAACAGATTTGTCCTAGAAGAAGTGCAACCAGAGTGCTTCTTTGGAGCAAGAATGGCCAGACTACATCTTACATATTTCGGACATGTAGTCAGGAGAGATCAATCCCTGGAGAAGGACATCATGTTTGGGAGAACGGCCAGTCAACGCAAAAGAGGAAAACCCTCCACCAGATGGATTGACTCAGTGTCTGCAACAATGGGCTTAAACATAAGTAAGATCATTTGCCTGGCACAGAATCGGGAAGTGTTTCGATCTGCTGTATATAGGGTCGCTATGAGTTGGACTTGACTCGACGGCACCTAACAACAACTACAACAAGGACTAGAGAGAACATTTAGAAAAAAACCTTGGCAAGAGAGAGCCAGGGAAAGGCATCCCTAATTATCTAATCAAACGGACATAAATGCTGAGGTCATCTCTAAATAGTACATGTATGGAATATAACCAAAGCAGCAGAGCTAAGACTCTGAAAACCGAAATACAATATAAACACTTACAATTTTTGTATTTAAATAATGATAACTTATTTCTTTTATAATTTAAAAATAAGAAATGCAATGGAAAGAAAAAATGATATTTCTGTATTAAAGTTAAATAAAGTAGATTTTAAGACAGAAGGATTATTATGATGGAGAGAAATACTGTGCCACAGTGATTGAAAGTTGCAAGTTTGTATGAATCTAATAACACAATGTCAAAATATATAAAGGAAAAATTTGCAAAATTATATGAAAAAATAGAAAATCCACATTCACTGTGGAAACTTAAAAGCTTTTTAATAATTGGTAGAATAATCACATTTTCTATATTTGTATATTTTAGATGTGTTTCTTATTATTCCTTAAAGATTTTTATATTTAATTCAGCCAGACCATCTGCCTCTTAACTGAAACCTATAGTATCATTTTGTTTTCTTAATGTTGAGGTACAATCCATACTGAAGGCAGTAAATGTTCACCAGTAAATGTTTCAAATCTACTTCACTTTCAGCAAGCAAAGTTGTGTCATATAACAAAGGTTGTTGATGAGTTTTCCTCCAATCATGATTCTACATTCTTCTTCATAAAGTCCAGCTTCTCAGATTATATCCTCAGTATAGAGAGTGAAGAGGTAGGGGTAAGAGGATACAGCCCTGAAACACACTTTTCCTCATTTTAAACCAGGCAGTGTTTTCTTGATCTATTTGAATGACTGCCTACTGATCCATGTACAGATTCCTCATGAGTACATTAAGTGTTCTGGTATTCCTGTTCTTTGCAATATTATCCATAATTCATTGTGATCCATACAGTCAAATGCTTTTTCATAGTCAATAAAACATAGATAGACATCTTTTGGATATTTTCTGCTTTTGGCTAATATCCATCTGATCAGTTATGATGTCACTGGTTCCATGACTATTCTGAATCTGGCCTGATTTTTCAGCAGTTTCCAGTTAATTTATTGGTGCAGTTGCTTTTGAATGATCTTTAGCAAAACTTTACTTGTATGTGATACTAATGATATAGTTTGATAATTTCTACATTTTGTTGGATCCTCTTTCTTGGGAATAGACACAAATATGGATCTCTTCCTGTCAGTTGGCCAGGTAGCTATTTTATGAATCCCTTGACATAAACAAGTGAGCACCTCCAGTGCTGCATCTGTTTGTTGAAACACTTCAGTTGGTATTCCATCAGCTCCTGGAGCCTTGTGTTTTGCCAATTGCTTAAAAGCAGCTTTCACTTTTTCCTTCAGTACCATTGGTTCCTGACCATATGCAACCTTTTGAAAGGGTTGGTCACCCACCAATTTTTTTTGGTGTAATGACTCTGTGTGTGGGAGAGAAATGCTGTGCCACAGTGATTGAAAGTTGTAAGTTTGTATGAATCTAATAACACAATGTCAAAATATATAAAGGAAAAATTTGCAAAATTATATGAAAAAATATAAAAATCCACATTCATTGTGGGACTCATGCCATGGTATTTTCAGTTGCATCATATGCTGGTGCAACCTGGGTGTTGAATAAGGGAGACAGGAAAAGAATTGATCCTTTGAATTGTGGTGCTGGAGATGAATAGTGAATATACCATGGACTGCTAAAAGAACCAACAGATCTATCCCAGATAAAGTGCAACCAGAGTGCTCCTTGGAAGCAAGAATTGCTAAACTACATCTGACATACATATATTGGACATGTTGAAGGAGGAACCAATCCCTAGAGAAGGACATCATGTTTGGGAGCGTCGTGGGTCAATGAAAAAAAGGAAAACCTTTGACTAGATGGATTGACACAGTGGCTGCAACAATGAGCTTAAACATAAAAAGATCATGTGCATGACACAGTGTGAGGGAGTGTTTCATTTTGTTGTGTGTAGGGTCACTATGAGTTGGACCCAACTCAATGACACCTAACAACAATAGTATCATTACATCCACCATGTGTATTTGAGTTTAAACTTTTATCAAGTGTTTACTATTTGTTCCATATTCACTCAGGTTCTTTTTTGATTATTTGAATTTTAAAAATGGTCCATTTCCTCTCAGAGTAGCTTGAAATTATAGCAGTTTTATCTTTTAATAGTGATCTCTCAAGGTACTACACCATAAACAATTGACTTATAAACCTAGTATTAATTGGCAATTTTACCGTGTTATGTCAGCTTTTTCTTTGTTATCATTGAATCACCTATGTTATATATACTATTTTCTATGTTTTCTATTCTTTTGTCTCTTCTTGTTTAATTCCAAATATTTTCTTCTGGCTTATATCCCAGTTTCCTAATTTTGTCATCTGCTGTGTCTTTTCCACCTATCTGCTGAGTTCTTATTTTGGTTTTTGTCTTTTTACATTTTTCAGTTGCATAATTTCCATCCATTCTTTCATATATTTTGAGACAAGTAATGAAATTTTCAGTCTTTTCTTTTATATCCTATAGCATAGAAATCAATTATATATGTTCTAATTTTGTTCATTTGGGAATATTTATACCTTCTATTTTTTGCTCATGTTAAATTTTCTCTCTGTATCTGTTTGTTTGATGTTCTAGGCCTTACGTTTACATAATTATTTGTAGAGATAGTGTAATCCTAGGATGACTTCCTACAGAGAGTTTTGTCCGCTTCTGTCAGGTACTACCAGGCATGCCACTAAGAATAACCATAAATTCAGTTTAGCAATAGAGATGATTCAAAGTTGAGCAGCAGTCTCTATAATAGTCTTCCTGCTTACAGCTTACTTCGCTTACTTCTAGGTCACCAGAAACACCTCCCTGGTGGGACTTGAAGATCAGTCTTTCACTTCTAACTCATGGTGTTGTTGTTGTTAGGTGCCATTGAGTCATGTCTGACTCATAGCAACCCCATAGAGTTTCCAAGGGCTGATTATTTCAGTTTTGTTTTCAGGAGAAGTCTAGCCCATAAAAGCCATAAAAGGTATAGTTAAACATTTTGGCCACTTAGAGACATTTTCTAGAAACAGTAAATGTCCCTGGAGTAATTCCAAATGATTAGGGTGTTTGTTTCATGAAACTCACTTTTTTGAGCTTCTGTCTTCCCTAGATCCTAGCCTAATAGTTCTTTAGCATCTTGTTAATCTTTGATACTTTCAAGCATGTTTATTTTTTCCTACTTTGTGTTTCTTTCTTGGTTGTCATTATAGGAAAGATAAAACTAAGTACTTTGTCCTTCAGTTTTATACATTGATTAATTATTCTCCTTTCATTACACTGAGAAGTTGGTAATGGCTTGATGCCAGGAAAATAATTTGGGCCACCTCTCTCCAAGTTTTGCAATGGTAGTCACAGTTCCCTATGGGATGTAGGATATTTACCAGTGATATTTTTTTGTCTTTCCTGCAACTCTGAGATAAAAGTAAGAGCCTTATATAATGCCCTTTATTGGGTATTTCTCACAGTTAAAATTCAACAGTACTTTGTATGGCCTTTAATTTCTAAAAAAAATTGAGTATGAAAATTATCATATTATACTTAATGTGTTAGCAATTTTATTTTATGTAATGAGTGAAATTATCTATTCCTTGAACTATTTTGTCATATTTTAATGATGAAGAAACTAGATAAGGTAAAGAAGCAAAATCAAGTTTATGTGACAAATGCATTGATCAAAATAGTGCTACATTTTCTTTACATTGGCTCTTTTTGCTGCTACTTATTGAGAAACTAAAATATACTTTTAAGGAATCAATTCTTCTTTAAAATGTGATTTCTAATTTTAATATACTCAGTGTATTGAGCTTAGCAATTTGTGGCCTAGTTATACTATTTAGATTATAGCTTTTCTTTAATGAGTATTTAATGTTTATAATGAAGTTTTGGAGGACTGTATTTTTAAGCAACTTTTGTTGAATTATGAATATCATGAAAGCATCTAGCAGAGTACTCAAAGACATTAACATGATCTAGAAATTTCAGAAGATTTGGGGTAGGAGTTAATTTTTTATTTATTTGAATATTTATTATGGACTATTTTTGCTGACACAAGGGTGAACAGAGCTGATAATAAATTCTTGGGGTTAGAAATTAAATACATAATCATGTAAAAGATCATCCTACTCAGAGAAATAATATAAGATGTTATGGAAATTAGTTGGCTACTTTTATTTATTTTAATTTTTTATTAATAAATGTTGGGAGTACAGACTAATAAGTCCATTATGGAACTATTACAACACTGTTGCTTACACATTCATTCATTTACATATTTTAGAGAACCATTTAAATTAAAGGAGAAAAGAAAAGAAGAGAGAAAAAGGTAGGAATTTTAATATGTAATATAAATCTTATGTAATAATGGACTATATTCTCATTAATTTTTTCCTTTCTTCTATTTTCCCCCATGTATTCATATAGTTGTATCATATATTTTAAGATTTTCCTCTCCCCTTTTACCCTTCTACATTATTTCTCCTTCCCTTCTCCCGTTCCCCAACCTCTGCTCCCACCAGTTAATGCCCAACCCCTTCTTTCTACTCTGCTTATTTTCCCTTCTTAGATAAGTATTCATTTTTATAAATCACCATATGTAGTTTTTTTTCTTCCCTTACATTAGATTCATTAGATTCAGCTCCCACATATAAGTGAAAGGAATGCATATGGTATTTCTCTTTTTGGGACTGGATTATTTCACTTGGAATGATGTTCTCCAGTTCTATCCTTTTTGCTGTACCTGATATAATCCCATTCTTCATTATTGTTGAGTAATATTCATATATATATATATATATCTCACAAATTTTAAATCCATTCCTCTATTGATGGATATTTTGGTTGATTCTATATCCTTGCAATTCTGGAGAGTGCTACATTAAATATGGAGGTGTAGATGAGTATCTAGTTTTATGACCAGAATTTCTTGAAGAAACTGTTTTCTCTAAGGTATGTTTTGCGCACCTTTGTCAAAAATCAGTTGGCTATATGTACAGGGATTAATTTCTGGCTTCTTGATTCTGTACCAGTGGTCTGTGCATCAGTTTTTATGCCAGTATTATGTTGTATGAGTGACTATTGCCCTGTAGTGTGTTTTCAGGTTAGGTGATGCCTCCAGCTTTGTTTTTTCATTCAGGATGACTCTGTATTTTGAATAGATTAATTCCCTCAATTCAGTGCTTAAAATATGGCAGCTATTGATCCCTACATAGTAAAATAAGGTAACAGAAACTTAACTTCCAAGTAATTGCCTTACAGATTTATGATAGAAGTAAAACTTGTTTAAATACAAAAAAATTATGAGATTGTTATTTCAATTCTTTTGAGGAAAGAATTTGTCTCAAATAATGTAAGCAAAGAGTATTAGAACAAATAAAATTGACCTAAAATCCAATAAATGAATATATACCTGTTTTTTATGTAACACCATTTGCAAAGAAGGTGGGAATCATTCTTTTATTCATACACATTAGACAGTCTTTGTAATGGTCTGATCATGTATCTAACCTATTTCTATCATTTTATATTGAAAAATAACTGGTGAAATCATAATGAAGTGACTGTAATTTAAAATATGATCTTGAATATATATATTGTAGTAATTTTTGAAGCAGCACTGGATTATAACAAAAAAAATAACTGAAATACCCAAGAAGCAAAGAAGCTGCCAGGATATAACATGTGGAGTATTCACTAAGTATGTGTCTAACAAGGGCTGGAGTTTAGCTCAGTTGGTAGAGTGCTGCTCTGTACTCTCTAAAAACCCAAATTCGATCCCCAGCACCACAAAAAAGGGAGAAGGGCATGGCAATCCACTCCTGAAGCAATACCAAAACAATCAGCTATTGAAAACCCTATGAGGTTCACTATGAGTTGGACTCCACAGCACCTAACAACAACAACAACAACAACAACAACAGTGTATCTAATAGAAAGCTATATGCAATTTAGAGATCTCAGAAATACTCACAACAATAGCTTATCCATTGGAAATGGCCTGGGTGAGAACTGTTTAAATGAATACAAAATCATGGAGATAAAACTAATAAGAACACTATGTTCACCAGAAGTGGGGCTATTTGATTGATGGACTCTGAAACTTAAGCTTTATTAATGTCACATAAAATTTGCTTCTGCTCTAGGGAGGTATAGGATGGCTTTTTCATTAATGTTCAATTTGTTATCAAAATTAAGATGTTTTTAATGAAAGCTTCAACAGTCTTAATCTAATTTTGTATTGTAAAATAAACTACCTTTTAATTCCGAGAGCGCTCCCAAATGATGTTTCTATTTTGAATGCTGATAATCTTTAAATGACAACAGAAGACATCAAAAGTTATTCTTCTTAAATTGTCAGCAATATTTATTTCATGCCTACTGTGTGAGTAGCAGTGAACAATGCCATAAAATGTCTATTGAGGTCTTTCTTCTCAACAGTTTTATGCTAAGAACAACATAACTCCTGACTCCTAAGGGCACTTTGGAAAGGGTAAATGAAATGGTAGCACAAGGTTTACTTTAACAACTGAAAAAATGTGTCATATGTATTAATGTCAACAACTGGAATTTTACCTCATTAGGCAATTTCTAGATCTAAGGCTCTGATTATTATTCTAAGCAGAAAAAATATGCTAATTATTCACTCTGAATGTAGAAGGAAAAAAGGTGTAAAAACTCCTGTTAGCCGTGTGACCATGTACTAATCGCATGTCATGTGTCAAAATAATGCAGCTCACTGTGCCTAAAGCAATTAGACACACAGAACTCCATTAATGAAGCACTGTCTGTCACTAAAAGTGTTTTCTGTGCTATAGTTGAAGATTAAAATATTAACTTCTCAAATATTTATGATAGTTACTGACAGCATTTCAAAATGTTGCTTTTAACAAAAGCTTTCTATTAAGAATTAGTTTTTAATTTGGATTTTATATTCAAAGAATATATTAACATATGGGAGGAAGATGGGATCTCTTAGGTGTCTGAAGAGAGTTTATTTTATGAAAGGTAGATTACTTTTGTTGTTGTTGTTGTTGTTAGGTGCCATCGAGTCGATATCCAACTCATAGCGACCCTCTGTACAACAGGGGAAACACTATTGTCAGTGCTTCTCTGTTGTTCATAGGGTTTTCAATGGCAGATTGATTTTTGGGAGGGGGTTGCCAGGTCCTTCTCCCAAGCCTACAGCTTCTGGTGTTCCCAGGTGGTCTCCCATCCAAGTACTAACCAGGCCTGACCCTGCTTAGCTTCGGAGACCTGACAGGATCATATGCCACAGGGCTATGGCTGTAGGCATAGATTACTTTTAGAAAACCTTATGTCTTTGCCCTTTAATTTTTTCATCAGAAAGGGGTTTTCACAGGGTTTTATTAAAACATTTTTTTTGTTGCTGAAATATACATTTGAAAATGATGTGCAAATTTAGGTTTTACTTGTATTGTTTCTCTATTTTATTAAATTAATCAGTTCTGAGCTCATTATAACAAGCCAGTCAAATGTGGTATAGTATGTATTGTCTGGTGATTTGAGAAATATCCATAAGGAAGGGTCACAATGGACCTAAAGGCCATCAATTCTAAATAAACTAGTAAAACTATCACTGCTACTGGTATGTTTTATCTAGTTACTGAGTGATTGCTGTGCACCATGTACTATGATTAATAAAATATGTACTATACTATATTTTATTTGATTCTGGTGTTGAACTCCCGTTTTGTTCCCTATACTTTTTAAAACTAATCAATACTAAAGATAACTAACTTTGCTGTGGTTAATGCCTCAATGTTTGCAGTTTGGAAGTGTTTCATCAAAACAACCACCCTCTTTAATTTTTGCATATCTTAACACTATTTCTTTCCATGCATTCTTTCTTCCTACCAATTTTGATGAATGAAAAAATTGTGTTCTTTCCCGTTCAGAATTCCTTGGTTCAATTTATCTAAGTTTAGTTATCTTGTGAAATCTCTTTAGATTCATCCCCAAAAGGTGTAATTCTACTTACTATTCCAGGTTTTAAAAAATGACTGTTATTTACTTTAGCAATATTATAACTGCATATTCATTGTGTTTTTTTTAAGTTCACTTTACCATTTGTCCTCTGGGTTTAAGTAGAAATGTTTTGTTTCTTAACCATACTTTAGAAAACTTCATGCCAAACACCCTATTCTGAATTAGTGCTCCAGAATTTTTAGTCTAACCCAACAAATGCTGTAATTCAGCCCAAAATTAAATTGTAAATATTTATCCAGAAGACAGTAAATACCACTTTTTTGTTTTCACATTCAAAGCATAATGATCACTTGAAGCCTTTGTGCCAGATTGTGTTTCATTTCTGCTTATTACTCCTATTTACGTAGAAAGACAGCCTTACTATGAAGAAACATCCATTAATATTACAAATGAGGAATAATGTATTTTGTAGCCACTTTAGTAATTTTTTTCTGATTGCTAGGAAAACTCTCTACAGTTATTAGCTGTCAGAATGCTTATTAACCCCTTAAACATAATGGCCTCCAGATAGGATATGGTGAATATTCACACGTGTTTGTCTGGTTGAGAGCCAACATGGTGTTTCTGGAGGAATAGGCAAAAGTTTGTTATTTATGACCAAGATCAGTTGGCCCATATCTACCTGCACCAAAATTTGAAAGACAATTCTTTCAAACCTTTAGCACAAAAACAAAAATTCAATTGGTTTTCACATTCTGGAAACAATACTTAGAAAATAAATTCTTTAACTGGAACAATAACTGGATCAGCCTGTCTTTCAAATTGAACACTTTGGCCAACTCCAATGCTCCATTTTTCATGGAAAGGGTGAAATAAAAATGTTGAAGGGACCCAAGTGCTTAAGAGGATTTTTGTCATTTTCCATTTATATTTAACATAATTGTAGGCAAAGTCTTATTATGTCTACAGCCATACCAACCTGGAAATCCAACCCTGTCTGATCTCTGAAGCTAAGTAAGGTTGAGCCTGATTCATCCTTGGATGAGAGGCCGCCTGGGAATACTGGGTGTTATAGGTTTGAGAGAAGGACCTGGCATCCCACTTCTGTTCTGAAACAATCAGCCATTAAAACCCCATGAATAGCAGAGAAGCATTGACAATAGTGGCAGGGATGCCACAGTATTGGGGAGTATTTTGCTGCATTGTACTTAGAGTCACTATGAGTTGGTCCCAACTCTGTGGCACCTAACAACAACAACAAAGTATTACTACTGCTATTTTGTGATCTATTTTCTACTCTTATTGTATATTTTTCTTTCTTTATCCCTATCTTACAGTCTTCCTCTGGAGTTAAGCGACTTGCTCCATTTGTCTATAATTGGTAATTTAAAATACTTTATGATTTAAAGTGAAAAACATTGACTCCTTTTGATTTCTTTTAGATAACTATGTGAGTATGGATTTTGTAAGTTCTACCTCATAAAGTTAGTTTTTTTAAAAAAATAGAATACATACTCTTAAATACAGAGATATTTTTCTGTCTTGTTTAATATTGGACTTGGTATTGTTTAATTTCTGGCACATACAGTAGTTTCTGGCACTAGTAATGTTTCATAAGTATTTGTTAAATGAGTGGAATAATGTTCTATATTCTTTTCTAACTTTATTAATTTTTATTATATTGACAAATATTTGTATGTATAATTTATATTCTATGCAAATGTTATTAATAAAACATACTGACACAGTAATAGTTCACGTACTCTACACTCAGTGCAAGAGTTAGGCATTACCAGTAATTTGCATCTACCTATGTGTTCCTCCTCAGTTTTATCCCACTGACTCATTCCTCAGAGACACCATTATTTGAAATTTTGTTTTATTCCATTGCTCTTGTACAAAAATGGTTCTCTGTCGTAAAGATTAGAAGCTTAAGAGTATATTATTTAGCTTTCATTGTTTTAAGCTGGGTCTTGGCAACTGGAAGGACTTAAAGTGGGCAGAAAGAGAGTGAAGAAGTCCTAAGTAGATGGACCAAATCACACACAAAAATATCTGTGACTGGTGGCTGTTTAGATATTAAATATTAGATCATAGACAAAGAGTCCTTGGGAATTGAACTTAATCCTAATTAATTTATCAATTAAAAACTGGATTGAATGCCGGCCCTAAAGAAATTATTGTGCTGAAGAGATTATATGTCAAGAAGTTCAGCAATTCAAGAGATGAAATAAATGGACATAAAAACTAAAATTAAAGATGCGACACATTAGAAACTAATAGGTACATCCAGCCATTAGATATTCAGAGAGAGAATTAAATTGTAACTTAGTGACAGATGAACACTGGCTTTAGCGGTCTCTGCCCCTCTTTTCAGAAGCACTCTTTCAACAAGAACCCCAGGTTACCATTACTTCCGTGCGCATTCTCCTGACACTCCTGGAACTAGCCCCTACATAACATATGTTTGCAATGCCCAATTATCATTCTCAGTTCATGGTTATAACAAAAGGAAAGTGGGGGATTTAGCAGAAAATCACATGTTGTTGTTGTTGTTGTTGCAACATATCCACATTGAAAGGAATCTTCCAATATTAGCAAAAGCCCAATCTTTTACTCACTTACAGTGTCTATTAGAATTGTACAGATGTTTTTGTTGCATACCCCAGCATCCTTTCCTGATTTTTTGCTTTTTTTATTAGGATTCCTCACCTGTTTTGACACTTACAGGTGGTTCTTCCACCTCTGACACATTCTCAGCTACACTGGACTGAAACATTCTGCATTTAGACTCATAATGTCAATAGGAAAGAGGACAGAAGAGCTTTGATATTTACATCTAAACATCTTCTGCCTTTTTTTCTTTCTGATATTGCTATTTTAATCCACTCACTACAGTTGGAAAAAGTAATTTCTACTCTGGGTATTGAAGGGCTTTTTCTCCTAGAGTTTCCTTGCTCATTCCTTCTCTTACTTCCTATTTCCATTCCCCTACACACACGCACACACATCTGCCAGATTCCAAACCATCTTTTTGAATTTTCTCTGGCAGTTCTGCTTTCTTGCACATTTGTTTAAAATGCATTTAAATAGGGCTGACTACATCATTTGCAGGATTCAGTAAAAAATGAAAATGTGGGTCTCCTTGTTTTAAAAGTAAGAAAAGAAAAACTCCTTTCTTTTCTCAAGGTTATTCTCAACCTACTTAGTGCTGTGCTTCCTTGGCAATGGGATGCAGACCCTCACAGGAACACAGGGTTCTTCCCTGGATGCCCACTGCATGGGGTGTGCACACCCAACTCAGCCTCTCCCACGTTGGTATACAGGATTCCACTGGGGTGAAGAGCAAGGTAGTTGCTGGACTGGTGCCAGGCAGCAGGCTAAAGACTGGTCCCCTGAGGTGGCAGGAGATGGAGCTTCACATGAACTAAGTTTCCAAGCCCCTTTTATCCTATCAGACTTCATTTACTAGGCAGAAAAACACAGACAAAATTTTTAATAAAGACTAAGTCATTAACAATTTGAGAACAATCACCGCAAAGGAATAAACTAAGGGTGGTAGGGAAAGCTTCTGGATACGAGGCTCTTTACATTTGCACTGGTGAAAAGCCTATCATTTATTTGTTGCCATATTGTTATTTTTAAGCTATTCTTGACCATTTCTGTGCCTCCAAAAATGTGAGACAGGGAAAAAAGAATCAGATCTACTTTATAAGGGGGGTTTCAAGACAGAAAAGAGAGACCTGCTTCTTTAAGGAATAGGAAGAGTATAACTAAACTCCTTGCAATTTCCCTTGAACTCTATTGGTATTAAATTCTTTTAATGAAATTTTATGTTGACTTTGGAAGTAATAACTACCCTTTATCACACACCAAGACATCATTGCACAATTTTATGTACTTCTTTTTCTAAAAGAAATGTGCAGCTTAGGTTTAATACAAATACTGTATCTAATTAGGTTGAACCATATTAAATTGCTGATATTGAACCATTTCTGACCTACAAAACCAGCAGTTTCATACGTTCAATATTCCTTTCTCCTTTAATAAGTGCGCACAAATGTGTCTCACTTCTTGCTTTCCTTAACCCAACTTCCGTTGCTTGATCATTTTGTAGTAGTACATAAATTTCTTAATAAAACTATCCCAGCATTTTTATGATCATATTCATGTTTCTATGAAGTTGAAGGAGATACCTTTTAACATCATGAGAAAATGAATCAGTACTAATTAAAGCAAACAGGTTTGCCTTGATCATAAGAAGGTGGAAACAAGAAGATACTTAGTTCCTCTGGGATTTCTTTCACCACAACTGCATTGAGCATTGCTTTACATGTTAAGTCTTCTAAGAAACTAAGCAAGGACCTTATTTTGCTGCTTTTTAGTTCTCTTTTATGGCCTAGTTTATTACAGCTTTGAAAATATATATTTTCTTTGTTGTTGTTGAGTGCCATCAAGTCAGATTGACTCATAGTGACCCTAAATACAGCAGAACCAAACATTGCCCAACATTGTGCCGTGCACATGATTTTTTTATGTTTGAAGCCATTGTTGTAGCCACTATGTTTCTTCTCATTTTGAGTCATGGCACATCACCAAAAGGAGGTCCCAGTGGTTTTACTACATTATCATCATTAAGGTCAACTCTACTTGAGGAAGTAATTCTTCTTCGCCAGTCATTACTTGAATGCCCACCAGGGCAGGGGGCTCATTTTCTGGCACTATATTTGACAGTCAGTGCTTCTCTGCTATTCATATTTTTCAATGGCTAATTGTTTCAGGAGTTGGATGCCAGGTCCTTCTCCCTAGTCTGTCTTAGTCTGGAAGCTCAACTGAAACCTATCCACCTTGGGTGTCCCTGCTGGTGTCTAAGATACCAGTGGCATAGGTATCAGCATCGCAGCAACACACTAGTCCCCACAGCACAACAAGCTGACAGACATGTGGGGGATAATTTCTTTAGTGAACTAAAATTTCTCCTTCACTAATCAAATGCTGGAAGGAGAAAGTAGCATAAGCTATTAGTTGGTTCTTTCAATTAAATATTTTTTTCATTCAATCTGGTACTGAGGCTAGGCTCAGTGACTGACAAGGAGAGGCCACATACATTAAGGAGTAAAGAAGAGGGCAGAACCATATTGTTAGACCTACACATTTCCAAACATTCTATTTGTGTAACTGACTTTCTTTGATTTCAATTTCTGGAGTGTTTAGATGGTTATAATTTCTCACTCTTCAGAAATTTATGGAATAAACTATTAGTTTTAAAATATTCTCTCTTTTGGAAAAAGCAAATATTATTTTTGAAATCAGTTGCTCAAGAACATAATAAAAGTGATAGAAGAATTTTGATATATTTTTCCAAAAGTCATAATCATAATCACAACAACTAGAAAAAATTTAGTTATAAATAATTCACAACACTCATGTTAAAACCAGCCTTTTATGTAGTGCTTTCTTTCTGAAAGACAATGAAACGATTAAAGAAAACTAAGATATTTAAATTTCATTTTTCCAAAAATGGCTTGCCCAATTTTATATTCTAGAGAAACGTGAAGTTATTTAAATCTAAATAATTAATGTATGAATTATGAGTCAATTTCTTACTCCAAAAAAGAAGAAAATTTGACCTTGAGTGCCTCTGGTCTACATTACGGTGTCAATTGTCAAACTCTCTTTTTTCTTTTTAACCACAGAATTGTTATTCCTGTATGTTGACTGCAGATTCTGCCTTAGTTTGGGAGCTATTAACATCTATCAGGATCAATTGTACATACTTGAACTAAGAAAAATTTATTTGACAACTCTAATGGCTGTGAAAAAGCCCTTACAGAGTCACAGAGAAAAGGGAGAAAAAAGGCCAAGATGCCAAAGAACCAGAGAAGGAATTTTTCTCATTTTCTTATGACTCCTATCTCCTCCCTACATATAACCCCAATTCCGCATTTTTTTCTTCTCCATTTTAATAAAGTCAAATGTATATGAAGAATGAATTGAAAGCAGACACGTGATATGGGCACCGCCCAGTAGCTGGGGCCCCTGGGAACCCGCAGTGATGTAACTGGAAGCAGCTGTAGGGGCTTGGCAAACAGGGGCAACAAAATTTTCCTTTCAGGAGAGCAGCGGGGGGCACAGAGGACATCTCCTAATCCATGCCAGTTATCAGGCCACCAGAGCAGCACTGCCTTGCACTCAGTTTGCCCAGGAGCCTTGCAAACAGCGCCTAAGAAAGGATGGCAGTGGTGAGCAGATTCATTGCTCAGTCTTATTTATTCTCCAGAGCACCTCCACCCAGCAAATCCCATCCCATATTTGCAGTAAGGATACCTATAAAAGGTAACCCTAAAAGCTTTACAAACTCAGCCAAATTACTCACAAATTGGCACTGTGGAGGCTGTGAGCACACTTAATTAATGTTCCTTTAAATGATACTAATAATAATTCTTCCAACCTTTTGATGCATAGTTGCCATTTCCTCCAAAAACATTAAGAATTTATTTTTCCTTCTGAACCTGCCTCCTCTTGTACTTATATTTATAAAGCAACAAAATGGTGAAAATGTATATCGTCCTGAGGACAGCTAGAGAGAGAAGGTGGGGAAAGGGACCATCCACAAACCATGCAATTGATTTTTCCAAATCAAATGATTTGTTTAGGGAAATACTTCTTAAACCTCAGCATCTATTTAGAATGCAGCTGAGATCTTTCCAGGGAGAAGAAATGTATCATAAAAAAAATAAATAAATAAAAAAGGAAGAAAGAAAAAAAGAAAGGAAACAGAGATTTTACTTTTAGACCATCTTCAGATTTGCAAGGGACAATAAGCGAAATTCATTAGGCCATTTGTTTCTGTCATCTGCCATGATTCAAAATGAAATACTAAATGTTTCATGGACTCAGAAAAAGAGTAAAATTTGTCTTTGTGTGGGCTGTGCAAAGACGGTGTGGCTTACGGCCCCATACAAGAGGCCTGGCGGATGAAAGGGGGAAGGGTGGTGCCGTCTGAATGATGATGGGCTAATATCATCACCCTCTTGTCAGCTGTAATAGGCTTTTCCTCACAGAAATAATTCATAAAACTGCTACATTATATTCTATCCCTGACAGGCCCTATCTATCCTCCAACCCAGCAGGCTCACAACTAATAAGAAAATATGTGGTTCAGGAAGCTTGAAAAATTAAACAGGTAGTTTATGAACAATTTGTTTCATGGGGATGTTTATTATGTTTATTAAATATTGAGCCTTTAATGTTTTCCCAGTGCAGATGATATCATAAAAATGCTGACTTAAGCCTCTGATGTATTCTTAGAAAATGACATTTTACAGCACTAGTAGTACATAGTAAATAACTAAATTATAGCAGCTTCTCTGTGTGTATAGAGACAGTATATAGAAAATGTAATTTATAATGTATCTTTATGTACATGTGTATGTGGGATGCATCCTTGTGAATCACTCGCAAGCTTGCAGTGTAGGCTTAGGTTTAAAAGTAAGTTGGGGAATACCATTATTTTAATGCTTATCTTGGGGAAGGTCAGCCTGAGATTTGTTTTATTGCTTGTACTAAAGAAGAAACCTTGAGTTCAGTGTTTCAGGCACCAGGAGTACACATACTCTGGTCACTAATAATAAACTTAATCAGGATTGTTACTTTGTAAGTACAATTTTCATATAAATCCTTTACTTGGATTTTCTGTGGAGACGAATGTATGGGAGCATATGAGGGTAAAATGGCTCTTGGTGATGTGATGTTCTTTATTTGAAAAGTATCAAGTCAGATACAGGAACTGTCTTGTGGATAGCCGGCGGAGAAAGTGAGGCATGTTCTTCCAGTGCCCATACCTTGCGCATTACTAGCTTTGCTGTCATAATATATTTAATCAGTGTGACAGTAAATGATCTTCTGCTGTAGACAAGCAAGTGGAAGATTATCTGCATCTTACAGGGTTAATGGCCCTTCCATAATAAACAATACCCACAGTATGAAAATAAGGTAATAATTCACATACATATTTCAGAAAGCACATGCCCAAGGTGATTTACAAAGGAAGTTGAATCAAGCCTGTGGTTAAATGCTATAGCATTCCAGGGCACAGCTTTACTGATCTCAGAAGGACATCTTAATTTACTGTATATACCCACAGAGAAACATACACACATGCATTTGGTAATGAATACACCTTCCCAGGGTGTCACTGAGGGGGTAGGCACATGTAATATGAAAATTCAGGTGAAAAATAAAATGTCAGCATGAAGAGGTTAAATGCAGGGTCTATTTAAAGAGTGTTTATCAGTGAATCAACTTCAAACTTAGGGACTTCTTTAGAGGCCGCTAGGGGATTTTTGTTTTGTTGTCTAATACTTTAATAAACATCCAAAATAATGGAATAAAGACAAACTGACCCAAGCTTGAGGATGACCCTAGAAATTAGCATTGAAATGAAGGGTGACTTTTGTAAATTGTGGGGCATGGTTAGAGATAAACAGAAAAGGATCAGAAAGGGAAGTTATCCTTGGAGAAGATGGAGGAAGCTAACTTTTGGCAGGTACAGAAATAATCATTCTGGCTTTCATTGTAGATAATAAGCCAGATAATGGCAAAATACAATCTGTGTCTAAAAATCAAGAAAGATACTGTAACTATTAAAATAGTCTAGTTTAAGGAATGAGAATAATCTATATGTTTACATTGCTCAGCTTTTGAGTTGTTTTCAAGCTACCTGCTATAAATGAAAAGCAGTATAGAGATTTTAAATGAAATAGATTGAGGAACTGCACTATGTAACTTGCAGAAGAGGACAGTAAGGCTGAGTAACAATCTTTCCCACTAAAGAGGTTCTTATCAAGAGATTCAGGATAAACTGTTTTACTTCTCCCGCAGTAAACTGGCCCAGTAGGATGAATTGAGATTAAATACATTCTTTTCATTTTTATAATGGGATCTCTAAGTATCAGGTTAGGTAGTAAAGAGGCTCTGTTGCTCAGATTTAAAAAAGAGATTTAGATTTGATCTTTGGATGGGAAGAATACAAAAGTAGTGTCTCCTTACCTTAAGAGAAAGCAGCTGAGTGCTTAACCTCCGTTAGTTCCTTCTGATTTTAAGAATTTACAAATAGTAGGTTGTTTTCTAATAAAGTTGAAAACTATTCATTTAAACTTGGACTCATTTGGAATTTTACCTCGTGTCATAGACTTTCTGAGGGGAGGCTGCCACTGCTGGAGTTGATTGCTAATGAAACACAGTAGTTAGTTCTAGTTTGGGCTGAGGGTAGGTGTAACCCCTCCTGTCTTGCCTATAGCTTTCTATGCAGTCTACACTTACTTATGAAACTGAGAAGACCTGGATAGTTCTCTGTGCAAGAAACAGGTAAAATGAACAGCAGTTCATGGAGAGAGAAAAAACTTACTTTGAGGCATTAAAGAACCATGTACATCCTCACCAGCAGTAGGCTACGTTGGGTCTCAGGTCACAAGTTGTGCTATCAATTTCAGACATTCTGTTTTCTAGAGGGAGGCAGTTGGTGGCAATTAATTACCCCTGGATAGCACATACAGCTGCAGCCTCTGTATGGAAACAGAAGAGAAATTAGATTTAATTGGCCTTAGCACAATCAAGAATGTGGCATTTATTTAATTATGACTTGTTGGGAATGGAACCTTGATTAGTGCTTTATTGCATTTTTAATATTAATAATATAATTAATAACAGCACATAAAAATGAAATAAGCTTCCTAGATGTTACATTATGGCACTGCTTGTTATTTTTAGAAACGCATGAACTGCTTTCTTTTAACAATCAAAAAAATCCTCAACTATATCAAAAAAGAAGTTTGTTACCCGAGAGTGCCAGTCACATTGATTATTTAAAAGTTTTCCTTTGTCAAGCCTGAGCCTGATGCATCCTCAGTAGAGCTTGTATTATTCAGTGAAATGATTCATTGAACCCAATTTATTTTCTATTTTGGTCTACTTTTGAGCTTTGAAGTTAAAATGTTTGTCATTTAGTGCCCTTGCATTTTTTACTTGGTAATAACTGGGAATTTTTTTTGAAGGAAAAAAATTCTGGAGTTTAAACTAAAAGCACAGAAAATAAAACACTCTATATGGGGCTTTTAAAATTGTCATAATTCTCAAATATTGCTTTAAGTTTTATAGAAATATTTACCTAGGAAGTACTTTCATTGTATTTATAAAATGATTGTATGTACACTCTGATTATTTACATAGTACTTTTCCCCATTTGTATATTTTAAATAAACTCCTTAAAACTAACCCTTTGGAGGGATTTTTTTTTTTTTTTTTGGTACAATTTTGCAGGATGAACATTTGCTCCTAATTTAAGGGAACATAGTGTATTACAATCTGCATTTACAGTGTGTCCTTGGTGGGAATGTACCCCAAAGGCCACACAGACTAAACAAAATGAATGCTTCTGGCTGCCCTGTTGTATTTTTAAATGTCTGTCTTATATTCCACATGTACCAGGCAATCTTTCTGCACAGTTTCACACAAAAACAGCAGGATTAGAAGTGCTTTGCTGTTGCATCAGGCATTTGTAAATAAAGGAAAAGGAGTGCCCCAGCCCTGCAGATGTCTATAAACCAAAGCAGCTGTGTGTCCTACAGAATAAGAAAAGATCACCATGCCAATCTTGTGACAGTCAAAGTGACTTGGTGTGCTGTCTGAGAACACCATTTATTCTTAACTCCTCCACCTCTGCAAACGGGATGCTGAAATTATACACCTTGAGTTGAGTGGAGAGAAAGGAGTGAACAGTGATACCAAGTTCAGAGGGTAACCAAAAAGCTGGAAGGCCAACCATCAATTCTCAAGATCAAGGCTTGGAGAGGGAATTATTGTACAGGGGACAGCTTTTCTACTATTGTATTTTCTTTTCATCACATAAGAAGATAATAAACTTTCACAGAGGATGCTTAAAATATTTTTATCTTCATTTCATCAAACATTTTTTTAAATGTTTGCTGGGTATATATATATATCCCTACTCAAGATAAATATGATATCAACATTAAAGAAGGTTTACCCTTAAAAAAATCATGAAGGAACCAGAGAATCAATGTGGGACACCCCAGATGCAGTGTTCAGGGTAAAATACTCCAGCTTTGGAGTCAGGAGATGGAGTTGTCGATTCAAGCTATTTTGCTGAGACATGACTGCGTGAACCTGGGCTCATCATTTCTTGCCTTCGACTCAGTTTCTTCATTTGCAAAGTGAGGGTGTTAAACTCTTTAGATGATCTCTGAGGACACTTTATATCTAATATTGTGTTGTTTCATGAGATTGAGGGGGGAAGTTCTGGAGCCTTAAGAAATGAAAGGAAAATCCTGAAGTCCAAAAGTCTTTTCTAAGGACATGTCAAATGTCTATTCCAAATAAAACAGAGTTTCCTCACCAAAAAGTATCCTTAAGAAAGTTAACTCAAAGAACTAGCAGGAGTGTAGGAAGTAGGGGAAGCAATTATTTCCTTCTCTTTTTCCAGAAGCAGGGAGGCATTTTCATAGACACAAAGAAAATGTCAGAGTTGTTTGGTGCTCTGTAGTCCGTCCTGGGAGCTACACCTGCCACTGGTGTGCTGTGCACATCCCGCATCCCTTGCCAAAGGCAGGCTGATGCCCGAGAAAGACCTCAGCTGCCCTTTGGATCAGCCCTTAAAAGTTAAACAGGGAAAGAAACATTCAATGAGAGTGAAATCATACCTCAATCATAGCAGCCTTTGGCACCTGATGCCATACATCAGAAATAACAGTTTAACATTAACATGCATGTGTACATTTACGTGTGACTACAGACATAACCCCAGCCTTCCTGCTGACTTCCCTGCCAAATTGAGTTCAGTGCTCTCATTTGATTATTTGTAAGGCTGTTTTCAGGATCTGACAGTTGTTAAGTAGCTATGTCTTATAAAGTTAAATGAACTTGGGCTAGGAAGCAGTCCATTATATGAAAAAAATTATATAAACATTTGAGCACTGAATTACTTGTTATGTTAAACTGACAAGTGTCATTATCCAAAGAGTGGTTGGTTTGGTGCCGGAACTGTGTGCCCCTGATGCATTTTCTTTACTTTTCTGCAGGTAAAGCCCTCAGATACAATGTGTAACAGCAGCATGTACCTGTCTGTCAACAAAAAGTTCAGGATGTGAAATCACCACTGCAGCAACTGGCAGAGACAGGCAGCAAACACCCCATGCTTGACATAGCTACCTCAAGTTGTGTTAGCTAAAAAGCCAGTTGCAAAGCAACAATCTTAGAAAGACTGGGATTTTATTTCCTATTCCTACAGCCCCACCCCATCACCCTTTGTACAGAATATAAAACTACAGTAATGACTTCCAATGAAAATGAGGCATTGGGGATTCTTGTTGCAATTATACTCAGAACAAAAATATTATAAACAAACAAGAAGATAAAGCCAGGTGAACATGAGCACCTACCTCTGGGTACAGTTACAAAGGAGATGCATCTCAAACTCTACTTCCAATATGATTTGACATGCCCTTTATAATGTTATTATTACATTTATAAATAAGTCTTCATGGGTGTTGAGAATAGAAAGGCTGGCTGAAGTATGGATCTAATTCAGAGAGAAGGAAGGGCATGTAGGCTCCCTATGCATGTGGTTGCTTAAACAAAGCTATCTGAAGATGTTTTTCTTTTGTGCTGTAAAGATGTAATGATATAATTTTAAGATACAAATTCAACATGTCAGGGAGAGTCTAAGTGCCTTAACAGGGTGGTACCTATAAAGAGTGAGAAAAAGAAGAAAATCTTACTTTTTTGTGTGTGTTTGTTTCTTGTTTTGCTTTTGTTTTGGCTCAGTTTAGGATAAATGTGTATTCATTAAAGGTAGTTTCTAGATATGACTTTCAGGCCACAAGCTGACTTTGTATCTTTGTTTCTTAGGGGAAGTGTGGAAAGGGGAAGTGGATGACTCCTATACCCACTTGCCCATGGTGTACAAATAGAACATATATACCATTACTCCTCCTGCCAGAAGGCTCTCCTGTGTAAATGATGAGGTACAGTGTCTTAAGACTAATTTCCAGTATCTATCTGCAGTACTGAATTCACAGCTGTTTCTTATATATTTTGTTTGTTTATTGGCTAATAACTGTGATTTAAGTTTTGAAATCTAAAGGTGAAACAAAGATTCAATTGGGTTCAGGAGAAATTTGACTACTTCAGCGATAGAAACGAATTCTTTGTAGCTGATAGAAGCTAGTGCTGGGACCAGGTTCCCTGTGCTTTCTAGCCCCAGATGGTTATCACTATAGTGAGAGGTGTTCCTCCTCTCAGAGCCTACTCCCTTTGCCTTACGGTTTTCTCTCTGGTTGGTGAGTTATTTTACCTTGTCTCCAGCTACCCAAAAACAACAGCATCACATTCCTGACACTAGAGCAAGGAATAAAAACTTTAAAAAAGAGAGTCTTTCCATGTCAATGTTTTATAATTTTAAAATATTGAAGAAACTTGTCTGAAGAAACATATGTTGCAAATACCTGGTGAACAATAAGGCACACAGACACCAAGGAAGAAAAAAACAAATCAAAGTTTTGCCTCAGGGAGGTATAAGCGGAAGAAGATTTTATTATTTCCATGTGTTATTTTGAATATATTATTCGAAACAGTACTTAGCACCTTCATGGTGCTAAATTAATTTAAAAGGATAATATTTTCCATTTCTTTGTGAATGGTCTCGATTGTGGGTTTTGTAGGGTAAAGGTGGTAGGCAGAAAAGTTGGAAGTTTTTGATCTTGCATGTGAAATATTTCAAGTTGTTAGGTTTTAACATACCCAATTTGTTGCTGGATAACAAACCATGGAGGTAGAATGTGATTATATTTCCAGAATGGGTAGTTTTATTGGTTTATAAAAACTGTGTATTTGTAAAACAGTGCTACAATTTCACAGTTGTTATCATACGTAGCTCTCTAACTTCCGCAAGTGGTAGGTGGTACTTTAAATAATTTACAGAGGAGGACTGTTAAGTGACACCATCCAACTTGGAAGTAGTATTAACACCAACAGCTGAATACTGTCTCCTCCCTCTACCTCACAGTAGAACCAAAGTAGATACAGACTCTTGAGCTAGACAGCAATGAGCTCTCTTAAGTCTATTTTATTGTTAATTTCCAGGAAGCTGAGACCCATGGCTTAAGTTGGAGTATGATGTTCTTCCACGGAGATATAACACAGAAAACTGGTTCTTGTAGAGGCACCTTATCGTAAAATGCAGTCAACTGATAATTACCCTTCTATCCTTTGTTGTTATATTTGTTTTATTTTGTTTTGTTTTTTGGTTTTGTTTGGAAGGACTCAGCCTCATAAAAGGAATACATAACTTCTCACCTAGGGTAGACCCCAGTGAAATAGGACGATAGCCCTATTTCATCTATTCTTTGCAATTCAGGGCCTATAGAATGCTTCTCTTTCCTTTCATTGTTCTATACGTTTCTTTTCTCCCCATCAAAACTGACTTTTAGGAAATAAATTGGGGGCATTCCTTAACATTCTGCTCGTTCAGGTTAGGTATTATAACTGTGCACACGCACAAAGTGAGGCAGATTTTTATTTTCCTTTTCTCCAATTGTGTCAATTGGGGAATAAACCACCTAACAATCACTGGCATGGAAAGGCAACCTGAAAATACACTTGAGTAATAAAGAGAGTTTTGAAAGAGAAGAGTGAAAATTTTAGGAGTGAATTGAAATAAAAATACTAGGTATGGACGTTGTAGGAAAGGTATGGACATGAAGAATGAGAAAAAGGGGAAGAGGGAGAGAGTGAGAGGAATCAAGAAAGAGAAGCTGGAGAGAGAAGAGAAAGACAAAAAGGAAAGAAGGAAGGGAGAAAGAAAGGGATAAGATGGAAAGAAAAAACAGAAATGGGAAGGGAAAGGAAAGAAATAAAAAGGGAAAGAAGGAAGACAAGCAACTGAACAAAGAATGGAGTAAAGTAAAAAATGCATGTATATTTCTAGAGACAAAAATGAGAAAAAGCAGGAGGTCCCACATGAGACCTTGTTTTAAGGGATTTTGGAGTCAAATTTCAAATATGAATATGGTAACATGCAATGATAAAGTATTCAAGATTAGATCTTTCTTTTAAGTTTAGTAAAGGTATACATAGAGGTTATAGACAGACATCTCAATCACCTCTTAAAATACAAAATAAATAATTTGAAACTAATAAGATCCTGAGCATTGACTTTATGTCTTAATTGTCCAAATAGAAAATCTAGATTAAGGGTAGTCAGAAAGTTTAGGCAAAGGTGCTTTAATAAATGCCTTATTCTCAAAAATAAATTTCATGTGAATTATTATGTTACACACTTTAAAAATTATAATTGGTGGGGCGCGGTATGGGAGAGGGGCAGGAGGGGCAAAAGAGGGTAAGGGGGAACTTATCTGTGTAATGTACAATGGAATGCATATATGGAAATGTCACAATGAAATGCATGTCAGAATGAACACATTAAGTTGTACGTTAAAAATTTCCAATTAAAAAAATTACAGTTCTGTTAGATTTCTTAAAAATTTGGGTGACAATTCATTAACAAATTATAAAATCTATTTAGATAATAATTACAATTTAAAAATAGAACCAATATAAATATATTATGTTGGTTTAGAATTGAAATGTAAAACTGAGTGTAGCACATGTTGTTGTTGTTGTTAGGTGCTGTGGAGTTGTATCCAACTCATAGCCACCCTCATAGGGTTTTCAATGGCTGATTGTTTCAGGATTGCCTTGGGAGTGGATTGCCACATTCCTCTCCTAGTTTTGCATGCTGGGAAGGAACCAGGGACCTCAGACACTACAGAGCGGCACTCTACTAAGTGAGCTAAATCCCAGCTTGTAGCATATGTAGCAATGGTAAATACTGACTTTTGAAGATTTTGTCTCATGGGTGTGTATGTATGTGTACTCTACAAGTAAAAAGCTTTTCTTACTTTGCATAATAATTTAAAAAGTTAGCAAAACATTGGCCTTGGATATGGATGTGTCATGTTCTCTGAGAACTTTTCACAATGTTTCTATTTCTGATGGGAGGATGCTTTAGCTCACAATATACCCATTTTGTTTTTAAATCCATCATATTCTCAAAGTTAATTTTTCATTCAAAGGCATTGCTTGATTAATGAATATATGTAAAGGACACTTTGGTTTAACATTATGAGTTGTTCAGAAATTGCAGATTAAAACAACAGAGAGATAAGAAAGGCAAAATCCAAAGCACAGGCAGAGTCAAATGCTGGTGAGGGTATGAAGTAACTGGAACCCTCATTCATTGCTGATAGGAATGAAAAATGGTACAGTGACTCTGGAAGACAATTTGGCAATTTTGTACAAAGTTAAACATGCTCTTGGTACATGATCTAGTAATTGTGCTCCTTGGTATTTACCCAAAGGAGTAAAAAACATATGCCCATTCAAAAACTTGCACAGAGTATTTACTACAGTTTTATTCATATTCGCCAAAACATAGAAGTGACTAAGATGTCCTTTAGTAGGTACGTGGGACCTGCAGACAATGGAATATCATTCAGTGCCAAAAAGAAATGAGCTATCTGTTAGGTCTGATCAGAGAGAGTTCCCACCATCACATTAGACTATATATGAAGCAAAAAGCTTTTAATATAAGCACCTTAGTGAGGGTGGGCTGATCCTAACAGGAGAAGCAGCCTTTCATTGGAGGAGGGCCATTATTATAGAAGCTTTGGATAAGGGGGAGGGAATACGGGAATGATATGTTTCAAACAGGCCAGCTGATGCAAATGCTGGTCCACACTTCAGACTTCCTCATACTTTGTGGTTTTTCTTTGAATGGCTTATCTCAGAGCTCAGATCTGGGTCACCTTCATCTTTGCCCACTTTACAAGCTGACTATAGGGCATTGGTGGGAAAGTACAGAGTGACCTGCTTGTGGGGTTGGGGCTGTGGGCTACAGGCCATGGGGGCAGGGGACAGTGGAAAAGTACAGAATCTACCTACGTCTGGGGGGCTGGGGCCTAAGCTGGGACCTTACATTCACATCTTTTCTATTTTATACAGAAGGGAAGAAGAGAGGGGCATTCTTTCTCTTTGTCGTCTTCCTGCATGGCAATGGGGGTGTTGTGGACGACCTAAAAAGAAAAAAAAGGTAAGGGATCAGTCTGGGGGAGGGGGTGATACTTTCTAGTTTGTGGGAGAACACATCACGCCACAGTTCAATTGACCATGGCCTAGATGTATCCCTATAGGAAATGAGAAACAAATTCAATTAAGCAAGGGCCAAATGTAGTTAAGGAAAGGATCAGAAGTATGGGACTGAGGAAGGGCATTGGCCAGACAAGCCAATGATAGAAGGGTCCCCAGGTCCAGGAGTCTTGGAGTTCTGATTTATGTCTTTAAATTCTCTCCCTCAATTCCTGGACTTTCTGAGTGATCGTATCTGATTGGTTGGCATAATGACAACATTCTTTCCCAAGGAAAATTCAAGTGCCTCCTCTTTCTGCTGTTAAAAGATCTAAAGCCCTTCTATTTTGAAGGACCACTGCTGCTAATGAATTGATCTGGCTTTGTAAAGTAACTACAGAGTCTGCAACTCTTTCCATATAGGTCTAAGTAGGCCCTTTTTTCATAGGTGGTTTATAACAGGCAATAGTCCCTGGTTGTTCTTGAGGAGGCATAGGGTACTGTTTCTTGGAAATGATTTAGGAGGGGTGCTTTACATGTGTCTTTATAGGGTTATGATGTGATGCTAGGGAAAGGAAATCAATGTCCCATATTTTAGGATCTACTAAATTGGGATCAGTGGGGACTCTGGGGACCTTAGAGAGTGGGTCAGAACCTTGTAATAGACAAGGCAGAGGGATTAGAAGGGAGTCAGAGTATCCCAGGTAGGGGGCAAAAAGAGGAGAGCAGTTTTAAATTTTGCAAAAATGTCTCACCTCAATAAAGGAGTGGGACAGGCAGGCAGAATCAAAAATAAATGGAGAAAAATGTAGGTCTTAATGGTACAGGATACTTTTGTAGTGGCTTAAGATTCAGAAACATGGCTATCAATACCCACAATAGAAATTTCTGACCCCTGAAATTCAAGGATGGCAAAGTAGGTTCGGGAGAAGGACGTGGCAACCCACTCCCAAAGGCAATTCTGAAACAGCCATTGAAAACCCTATGAGGGTCACTATGAGTCGGATACCGACTTGACAGCACCTAACAACAATAACAACAGAGTAAGTTATCCCAGCATCAATAAGTAAAGAACTTGGCCTACCTGCCACCATCAGGGTTACCCACAGCTTGGAAGTTGTGATAATCATTGGGGCATTTGAGCTGGGGCAGCCTCAGTCTTTAGTGGCAAGACCCAGGAGGTCAAAAGAGTCTTGGACATTCCCCAGTTTGTGCCTGCAGAGTAGATGGGAGCTGTCCATGAATGGCCTGTCCACCATCTGACTTCCAATACTGTCCAATATGGGGGTGTTTTAGGATTATAGCACTGCTTTGCCCAGTGACCAGTTAGGCTGCATTTGAAACAAGATCCTGGAAGTTTGCATTATGAGCCCTTCTGTTGCCCCTGGATTGGGCTTGGGCTGGTGAGCCCTTAGTGGGGCCCCTGATGGCAGAGGCTAGCATCTGGAGTATAGAGGCTCTCTGTTGTTTTTCTGCCTCATGGCTATTATTAAAAACCTTAAAGGTCAAGTCTAGGAGTTCTTGTTGTGGCATTTGAATGCCATTTTCTAGTTTCTGAAGCTTATGTCTAATGTCTAAAGCAGACTGAGAGATAAATTTCCAACTGAAGACTAGAATGCCTTCTGGCTGGTAGGGTCCACGGTGGTATACCTTTTCATTGCTGCTGTTAAGTGGATCAGAAAAGTGGTGGGATTTTCATGTTTTTCCTGCATAATTTCTGAAAGTTTTTCAAAGTTTACTACCTAATGAGAAGACCATTTAAGGCCTTCAGTGAGCCATGTTATAATATAATCTCTACTTTGGTGGCCATTTCTGCCTGCCTGGCAATTCCAATGGGATCCCTTTCAAGCACTGCATCTATACCCACCAGGTTGTTGGGGGTTTGTTATTGCAGACTATCTGCATGGACCTGTACATCCTGCCATATTTGCGCCCTTTCCTCTGGGTTTAGAGTTGAGGACAGAATAACACAAAGATCATTCCAAATGAGATCATAGGATTTGGTTAAATATTCAAATTCTTTTATAAAAGTCATGGGATCCTCAGTAAAGGAACCAAGCCTTTTATTAATTTGAGAAAGATTGGTGAGAGAAAAAGGGTCATGGCTGTCAATATACCCTCTGCTCTGGCCACCTCTCAGAGGGGACATTCCAGAATGGGGCTTTGTGAAGAGGTGGAGAGGTTAAGGGAGAGAAAGTGTTAGAGTCAGAAATGGTATGGGATTGGGTATGGAACAGCGTAGGAGGGGAGGGTTGGGTTATAGAGTGAGGGGAGGGTGGAGACCGGGGCACCAAGAGGGGAGTCAGTTGAGCTGGGAGAGGAGCTGGTGCTGTGGGAGGAGGAGAAAGAGGAAAAATCACTACTGTGATTAAAAATGGAAGGCTTTTGGTAGAGAAGGTATATCTGAAAGGGACAGCAAGAGTCATAAATGTCTGTTGTGTCCTGAGTGCCAAAAAGGCCTAGACCTAAGGAACTTCAGCTCATTTTTGTCTTCGACAGTAATTGTCTAAGTCAGTTAAGATATTGAAATCAAGGTTTCCATTTAGAGGCCATTAAGACTCATTGTCTAGTCTGTATTGTGGCCAAACAGTATTGCAGTAAAAAACAAGATGTTTAGGTCCCAAGACCAGGGTCAGAACTAGGGTCTGAAGATATTTTTGAGTAGATAACCTAATGGGCTGGTTTTTGAAAAAGAAGACTGAAAGTTTTCCATGGTGACCTGATTTTTGCTCAGTCCCCTTTCTTGATTAATGCCCCATGCCAGAGGAAGGGTATCCCCGACTTAAGGCAGAGGATAAGGGGAAATGAGGTCCATATCAGTCAGGCATCCCTGAGTGAAGCAGAACTCTGGATGCCTGGTGCCTATAAGGGATCACTCCAACCAGCACTAGGTTTTGGAGGAGACTTGGTCTCAATATGCAGAACATCCCAGAGTGGGGAGGGAGAGAGAACAAACATGAGGCCATTCCAAAGGGAGAAGAATGTGAAAATATGGGAATTTACCTGGTTTGGCTGATCTGAATGAGGAAAGGCAAAGTCCTGGTGTCCAGTAAGGTGAGATCCCAATCAGTCTAGTCCGAAAGGTTGTGGCCACTGCTCACCCCTTTCTAGAGTCTGTGTCTGTTGCCTAAAACCTCCTGGTTTTCAGCACCATAGGTTAGGTCCAATCAGAGAGAGATCACACCATCACATTATGCTGTATGTGAAGCAAAAGGCTCAACTGACCTTGAAATGTAGAGTACTAAATGAAATAATCCAATCTGAAAAAACTACATGCTATATAATTCTAACTGCATGACATTCTGGAAAAGAAAAACCATGGAAACCATGAAAGGATCAGTGGTTTCCAAGGATTACAGGGTAGTGAATGATGATTAGGTAAGGTGCAGAAGATTTTTTTAGGGCAGCTAAACTGTTCTGCATGATATTACAGTAGAGGATGCATGTCATTGTTCATTTACACAACCCCACAGAATGTACGATACAGAGGGAACTCTAGTGTAAACTGAACTTTGAGTGATAAGGATGGATGTATAAATGTAAGTTCATAATTGCTAACAAATGTACCACTCTGGCATGGGATATGATAGTGAAGGAGGTTATACATGTCTGGGGTAAGTGTCACGTGTGAGAGACCTGTCTACACGCTGCTTAATTTCATTGTAGACTTAAAAATACTCTAATTTTTTTTTTAAATAGAGAATATGGACTTAACATGGTGATCTACTTTGTCAAATTTACTTCCAAAAAGTTATATCCCTTCCGTGTGTGTGTGTGTGTGTGTGTGTGTGTTTGTGTATGTTTGTGTGTGTCTCCCCACACCAAGTCTGTGGAGTATTAATTTTGTCTTATATATTTACTATTTTGATATGTGAAAAACAGTATCCTATTATTTCCCTATATTTATAAGCTGTTTAGACTTTTAATATTAACTGTCTTCTCATGTTCTTTGACAATTGATCACCATTTAAAGAATTATCTTAAATTTTTAAAAAAAGTGGTACTTTGAGTCACATGGAAAGAATCTTCAAGCAAATCTAAACGAGATAAGCAATTAGCACTCTGTGGTGAATACTTACTGAAATAATACTGGATCAATTGACACTCAGTCCTGGCCTGTTCTCAGGGAGCAGATGGCCCTCACTGTTCTGGCCCCAGCACATGCACCATGCACAGCAACATGTGTTTGGCCTTGGAGGCATAGGCTTAGGTCAGAGAATCGGAAATCTTTCTCTTTTGCCTCTTTCTTTCCCAAAGTGGCAGAATGGAATGGAATGAAAGGCGGGAGGAAGTAAAGAAGCATCGAGCAGCAAACACAGAAGCTGGAGATGGTATAGAAGAGAGGGAATCCTGAAATGGAAGCCCTGGCCATCCCACAGTGGGTGGCATGCACCCTAGGGAAATCACTAACCCAAATGCAACTCTGCTCTGGGAGCTATAGTCTCACCTCCAAATAACCACAGAAAATGTACACAGATCTACTTTCAGACTTGTAACTGAGAGTGAGAACCAGGGAGCACTTATCTTTTCTTGGTGTATTCAGGCATTCCTGACCCAGCCAAGCTACCCTCCATCCGCCACATGCTACCTTGTGCTGGTCTGGCTTGGGAAGAAAGGACAGTACTGTCACCAATGCTGTGCTGGCCTCAGTCCCATGACCTGCCAGCCACAGCTCTGTGAAGAGCCAGGAAGAAGCCCAGGCATCCACTGTACTCTTTGGACTTGTCAAATTCAGTCATTAAGAAGGTGATGCTTGTTAGGTGCCATAAAGTTGGTGTCCAACTCATAGTGACCCTAGTACAGCAAGAGAAACACTATTGTCAGTGTTTCTTTGCTATTCATAGAGTTTTCAATGGCTGGTTGTTTTTTTTGGGGGGGGGTGGCATGGGGTCCTTCTCAGAAAAGCCTACAGCACCTGTTGTTCCTAGGCAGTCTCCCATCCAAGTAGTAACCAGGCCCAACCCTGCTTAGCTTCTGAGATCTGACGAGATAGGATACCACAGTGGTACATCTGCAGGCATTAAGAAAGCGGGAAAGAAAAACTTCATGCTCTACCTGCCAAATAAGACATGTTCTATGTGGTCCAGTCCACCTGGACAAATTAGGGTATTTTATTAGTCTTCTTTTTTGAGAGTAATTTCTGGTGATATATGGCTGTTTACATTGTTCCAACATTACTGGAACATTGGGGGTGGGCTGGAGGATACAGCTCAGATGGATACAAACCCTTTATGCCTCTATGTTTATGAAAGATCCAGTCTCATTTGCTCGAGCTTTGAACTCTGACTATAAGGGGCAGCAGTCAGAGAAAACCTCTCTCTCCCTCCCCCGACAACTTGTTTTAGTTACACTGAAATCATTTCTCCTGTCTCCAGAGGAAATGTCATTGGAATTCGCTCTTCTAGTGCGCCATTTCCACATACACATCTTAAACAAATAGACAATTTCAAATTGGGGTGAATTCAAATTTACGCTTTCATCGTGAGCCCTACAATATTTTTAGAATGTGTCCCCAAGCCCCCCACAGTAGCACCTGTCTCTGTAATCCCTCCATCATTCCATTTGCATGCCTTTTATTATTTAGTCTACCTTCATGAGGGCAATGTGTCAGGAAGCATCCCTTCTGTAAGTGACTAGAGTTAAAATCATCCTCAACAAATCGGCAATGCGATCGGCTCAGAGCTGTGCTAATAATGCCATCCTGTCAGCTCCCACGCTTTTGATAAACATTCCTTTTCAGGAAGGATGTGGGGAATTTATGTAATCATTTGGAAATATGTCAACATAGCCGTGGGATTGGGGCAATTAAGCCTGTTCTTCCTTACGTAAATGCAGAATGGGGTCAGAAAAGTGGGTTCTTACACCCAATTTAGTCATGGCATTGGGAGCTGATTCATTTGTTTAATATCTCCTCATCTGGGTGCAGTAGGAATTTCTCAACACAGGGCTGAAGAAAGTGAGGAGAGAGCAGAGGGGAGATGAAGACCAGACTCAACAGAAGAGAATAAATAAGAGACAGAGATTGTGTGTGTGTGTGTGTACGTGCGTGTGCTTGTTTATTAGGAGTAAGGATGGTATGACTTCCTTTTTGCTCACCGTCCCACTCTCTAGCTTCCAAGTAGCCCTAGCTTTCCTTTACAGCCCTCCTGGACAGGCATCCAGGCATGCTCTGGCTCTTCCTCTGCAGGGAATGGGCACCTCCTCTGTGAGACGATGCCATCCCTGACACATGAGAAGTCCACCAGGCATTGCTTGGCTAGAGTTCTGACATTTATCTGTGATGAACAGTGACAAGAATTCTGTCTCTTTTATTGCCAAATCTCACCTAGTGCAGGATCTGCGGTTCCCAGTCTGCCTGCTCAGTTTGTTGCACATTTTCAGAAAATCCCCCTTCTCCAATCCCCCATTATCATGCTGTTAGGTTATGCATGTTTATTTTGGTTTATGTTCTTCAGTTACCTCCTTTTTCTGGTCACTCTGCTCACACATCTGGAACACATCATTTCATCGAAAGCAAGGAAAGTCAAGGTAGCCTCTCCAATTGTTATCAGGTCCAGGGCTCAAAGCCAGACAAGTTTGGGTGGGCTGGCAGCTTATAAGAAGTGAAGGCACACTTGGGCTGATGGTCCACCTTGCCAATGACTGCAAAGCTGGGAATCCAACTCTGTTAGACCCATTGCTGGGTGCCATCATGTGGACTGGTGCATCCTGGGGTTTGTGTTACGGGGAGTCTAGTTTAGCTTCCTGTGGCCCTTCTTGGCCTTACTCTTTGAGGCTTGAATCTGTTAGGGCTTGCACTTCCTCTGATTTCTCTGCCCAGCACAGCTGTTGCTGTGGTGGGCAATCAGAGGAAAGGTGGATTTCCAAGGATGCATGTGGTGTTTAGTCCTGCATCACAATGGTTTTGGTCACTATTGTTTTTGATGCCAAGTACCAGCCCTTGAAGCAAGCTGACTGGAGACGACACGACCCCAAATTTTTTTCTGGAAGCCCTGATGTTTAGAGGTGGAAAGTGGTGGGAAGGAGGAGAAGATGAGAGGAAAGTAGAGTTTGGCATGCATTGGATGGGGGAGTTGTAGAGAGAGGGAGTTCTAGTGTGTGGATGTTTCCTTTCCTGCCTCTGCTCGCTCTCTTCCTTTGTCCTCTGCACAATCCTTTCTTCCTCCATACTCTTTGTTTTTTATCTCTGGACCCTGCTGACATACCTCTCTATTTTTAACCATGCTAATGCCTCCCAGGTGTTTCCGTTTAGAAGCCTGAGTATAATATGATGGGTAAGAGAGGAAACAGTGAGAGGTCAGATATCTAAGCCTTTGACTCAAAAGTGGGATCTGATGAAACAGGAATCATTGACCAGAGAAAAGAGAAAAATGGCAGGAGGTGTCTGCTCACGTGTACCCACAATCCATCAGCACAGCATGGGTGCCACACTTGCTGAGTACCAGTAACTATGGTGTCAAAGAAGATTGTTGTCCCTCCAGACACCCTGGCCTGTCATACTCAAAATGCCAGGTACTGTCCAAAAACACCCAAATGTGATTCCTTTCATGCAATACAGGAATAAATTAAGAACCATCCTTTGCAATCTCTGTCGATGTAATTGCAGAGATTAACCTGTAAACAAGACACTTTCGGTATAGAAAGGATGACAGTCTTCACCAGCCAGTGACAAAGGCAAAAGGAAAGTTTGGAGCCAGTTTCAAGAAGCAAGAAGGTGTGGGGGTCGTGGGAAAAGACAGTATTAGGTTACAGTTGGGAAACTCCAAAGCAGATAGCAACAGAATTAACTTGTTTCATGGTACTGGTAGACTAATCCAAGAACTCCTACTGGCTTGAGATTAGTGATAAAACCTGGCCGCCCTTCAAGATAGGTTTACTTGCTGAGGTAAAAGATATTATAGTGGATATGATACATTAAGATATACTTTATAAAAATGATATGCTGTAAATATTCATTATATACTAGTCTGCCTATCTGTATGGATTATGGAGAAATAAGCAAACACCAAACTTAATGCTTCAGGGATCTATGAAGTAGGTATGTTCATGACAACTGTTGCTTGTGGCTGGAGACTGTTAAAAGCAATAAGAAAGAAAATGTCCAAGACTCCACCACATTGAGATTGAGTGATAAGAATAAGGAATGGGTTTATTACCTCAGAAAACATCCACCTGTTTTTTTTAAAATTTGTGTAGATTATTAAGGGATCTACTTATGGTATTGTTGCAATTACTGGAAACATCTGGCCGCCACACTTTGACTCCTTGTAAGTATATCCTCTGTTAGAGAGAACACTGGGTCCCGCAACCCCCACTATCAACCTCTTGCCTTACTGTTTTTGTGGGAGATTTTTTTATAGATTTGAGAGGATCCTGTGACCAAGAGAAAAGTGTTTCCTATCTATAAGACATCCCCAGTGTTTTATAATTGTGATGGATGCATTGACTTCTGCATCACTGTTACTTTGAGCTACATACTTAGGTTATTCTGGTTAAAAATGATTCAGATTAACATAAAGATTTAAAAAGGCAGCCTCACTTTCTCCTCAGTGAAAACAATATTATTACATGAGTCTTTTAGTTTACAATAATGCAGAAGTTAGAACCCAAGTTCTTGAATATTTATCTTCATCACTGCAGTCTATCCAAATTGAAGGAGATAAGGAGAAAATAGAATAAAACTCAACCAGAATCTAAGTTCTCTATTTTTCTTACATTGTACTATTTGAAGGAAAGAATTAGCAAATAACAGATATTTTAAAATAGGGCTGTCCAGGCTGTATTATGGAGTCAAAATCAATTTGGCCCACATTCCTATGCCTATCATATCTAGAGTTTGCTGCTGTGCAGAACGAATTAATGTTTCGAACATTGGCTTTAAAGCAGTGCAGTATCTTAAAATAAGTAACAAAAAATTCTACTATAGAAGGGTATCTTGTATCCCAGTTTTCCTTACCTACCTCTGGACTGGCTTGTTCTGTCCCATCTTTGGTAGAACTCACTGCCTGGTGTCGTGTGCCCCGGTTCCTGCTGCCAGTACATTGACACTCTTTCCCACAGGTTGAGCTGTGTGTTTGCCAAAAGCCACTTATATTTGCTCCCAAATCTGATGATGACAGTTGTGCTTGTTCTTGTAATTACATAATTTAATTAAATACTATGGAAACGGACATACTAAGAGAAGGAGAAGAGAGCTATCATCTTGAAGTTGAATGCTTTGAACCCTTAGCAATGCAAGTCTCTAAAATGTTACCATCAAAATATGTGTGGTCAAAACAACTTAAAAGAATCACTTTCAACCTGAATTCTTCCCTCTCAGTTCAAACTGGAAATTTTGGAGGGTGCATTTTCATCTGTGAGACACCTGTGAAATGGGCATTTTTCTTTAGCCACAGGAACACTAATTTTAATTTTGTAGGATAAAAAGGCCTCCATATGCCATCCTAAGGTCATGGAGAGTGCATATCACTCCATCTTTTATTTATTCAACAAACAAATATTGACCACCTGTTCTGTCCTAGGACCTGTGCTACGCATAGAATTCAAGGTCACTGCCTTAATGAACTGTGTTTAAAGAAGATATAGGGACACATAAGTAGATGGTAGCAATATAAATATAGCTTTGAAGACCAAACAGAATTGGCCAGATGAGTAGGGCAGACAATGTGTGGAAACCAGAAATAGTCAAATAGCACATTATTTCAGGGACCACTTTGAAGTAACAGACCATGAGGTTAACAAGGTTGGCAGTGAGCGTGTGGTAACAAGTCTATGTGCTGAACTTGAAGGTTCACCTCATCCTGAAAACTGGGAAGCACTGACACAGGTTCTTAAACTAGAGTGACAAGATCAAATTTGCATTTAGAAATAATTATTCTGGCATCAACTTACAGTTGAGATGAGGAAGACTAAAGATTAAAGCCAGAAAGAAGAATGAAGAGCCTATTGATGAATCAAGAAATGATGATTGTTTGAATATCTGGCCTAAGATACTCTTTACAGTGAAATTGTTTGTGGAAAGAGAATGAGAGCAACAGACAAAGAAATACTAGGTCAGTTTGTGAAATTCCATCCCATCCTGATTTAATTTAATCAAAGTCCCAATAACATGTATGTGTGTGTGTGCATATATATATATATATATATATATATATATATATATATCTTCTTTTCTGTGAAAATACTAGATGGAAATTTGATTTTCAAGAACATTAGACTCAGATTTTAGAATAGTATAGTAAAGAATAATGAATAAAATAATTCTGATAATATTTTATATCATTAGATTTCATAATATATGTTATATTAATAAGGCTTCTGACTTAACAGAAAGGTTAATCCTCTAAAACCTTCTCATTGATCCCATACTAGTTGGTGTAGAAGATATAGATTTTCTATTTTATTTTATTGTAGTTTTAATATTTTTTTGCAGTACTAGGAGATTGAACCCAGGGCTTCAAGCATGCTAGGCAAGTGCTCTACTTCTGAGCCACAACTCAGGCCCCTTTTTATATCTTTTACTTTGAGACAGAGTCTCGATAAATTGTGTAGGCTACTTTTGGTTTCTAACCTGTGATCCTCCTGCTTCAGCCTCCTGAGTCACTAGGATTACAAATGTGCACCATGGCACCTGGCAGACATAGTCTTTTTAAAGGAAGAATTTCAAACTTTATTTTCCCTGAGAGTATCCAGAAGTGACTTTAGAAGCAAGTGAACTGATTGTGAGTCAGGTTGCTATAGTTCACTCTTATCCAAACATAACACTGCATAAATTGAGAATGAATTCCTGTCCACCGAATGCCCCACTTTGAATTTGTTAGAAAATATTAAAAACCAGAATTGGAAAAGAAATACGCAAAAGGTGATTTAGACTTGGGGCCATCATTTTCATGTTTAAATAGAACAAACCCCAGAATAAAACAAACGCAAATATTCCAGAAACAGGAAATCATGATTTTCTAATATATATTCATATACACTCAATTAGTAGAACCTATTAACATCCTTTTCTGTTGTAGAGAAACCCGTTATGTTGAAAAATCTCATCATCAAAAGACATTTTTATCCAGGTGACAGTGCATATTGTTCTGTGTTGAGGGATTTCTGGGTCACTGTGTCAACATTAATTTTCAAAGGAAAATATAAAATTACATTTCTGCTTCAAAGATTGTTATTCAAATTTACTTGGAAAATAATGTTAAAAGGTAGGAGTCAGGACAATGTCTCCTTAGGTAACAGATACAAAAGCTCAAATCTTCATAGCTTATAAGTCTGAAACTAGCATCATTACCCTTCTTTCCTTCTTACTTTGTTAGCTAAATATGTATTGTATAGTTGAAAGCCTTGGCATATCTAACAATGTACTTTTCGTGATTCAAAGCTTTTAAAAAAAGATCTTAATAATTTTGCAGTTCCAAACATGAGGATGTCATAAATGCCCAGTTACATAAGATCAGAATTAAATCATTTGTAAGTGAAGTGGTTCAAAAACTGGCAAACAAAACAAAAAACAAACCAAACCCAAAACAACAACAACAACAACAACAACAACAACAAACAAACCAACCCTCTGATTTCCTGCACTCTCTTTATTCACAACACTGGGCTACAGGTAATTTTGAGGTGGAAGCATGCTATTTATTGTACAATTATGTCATGATATTTTCTTATTGTTGCAAAGCTGCCAGGAAGCATGCTCCATATATGCCTGAAGAGTTTACCTTGTATGAATATTTGCATTAAATAAATGAAAATTCACCTCTTTCTACAGATATCATGCAGAGACACAAAAGTGTTCCCTGCTAATAGAAATGGGCTCGTACATACTATAAACATTGTAAATGAATTTTTGCTTGATTTGTTCCATTTATATAAAGTAGATTGAACACACAGCTTTATGAAAATGTGTTTATTTAACCAGAAACCACAAATATTTTTAAGAATGCACTTTCCAACTTTTAATTCCAGGATTTCTTTTTATGAATGTGCACAGTGATATTATTGAACTGTACGCTAAAACAAATGTACCAGTGGGATTTTTCAGTGTTTTTTTTCCCACACAAAATGTTTATTTGGGAAAGAATACAGGTTTAGAGCTATGAGTGAAAGATGGTTGAAATAAAATGTGTGCAAAAGCAGAGAGAATAGACTCAGGGCAACTTCAATCTGAATATTTAACACTTCAAATAGATATAAATGCTAGTGGATAATGGAAAGTTCTGATAGTAATTATATATTTTCATTGTGATTAAAAATTCCCACACAAACACACATTTCTTCGTTTGTAGCCTAAGCAAGAGAAAGCTGGATTCTTTTTGTAGTAATTTTATTACTATTTTGAAATGCTAGGAAACCAACATAGTAATCTCCATTGTGAACCCTGGTGATTGTACTTACTCTATTCCTGCAAAAAAGCACATGTATATGCATACATATATAATATGTATAATAATTAGTGTTTTGAAATAGAAATTAAATAACAGCTGAAGAAGAAATTGCATCCAGAGAAAAGGAGTCAGTGTACAAACCTATTTTGGTTATCCTGTCGGTAATTCATGCTGGATAATCATGAGCCCAGCAGTTAATGACCTCTACTCTGATACATTAAGTCCAACCAAAGATAATGGTGTCCTGGGTAAATTAACAAACCCAGTGGTAAACTTGCTTCCAGTTCAGCAGGAGACAGTGTGCAAATTAGCATTAGTTCTTAATAAGATCAGGGTCCTGCAAACCACAGTTCTTCAGTGTTCATAATGCTGTCTCTTTCCAGGTGAAAATTTTTTCTCCTGAGAAGCTTTGCACAATACATTCTCTTGACAGAGATTGTTTTCATCCTAATCAGTCCCCCACCTTAAAACTTTCTCCATTTTTCCCACTTTCATGCTGTGAAAGCTGCTGTGAGTTGTTGAGAATGATTATTCATTTGTAAGCTTCTTTAATAACATTTTTGTTAGATGTTGAGGTTCCCAGCTGAGTCAACCAAGAGTTTGATTTTATAATTATAACCATTCTGCAAAAGTTATGGTCAGTGCATGGGCAATCATGGTAGAATTTACTAATCACTACTTTGCATGTCTTTTACAAACAGCGTTTATATTTTGTTAAGTAACTGGAACACCCATGGACAAGTACATACTGAGTTATTTCGTAGGATTTCCTTTGTGGCTAAGGCTGTCTTTGGTTGCATTTGGAAAGGGGTAAGATTTGCAATGAGAGATGAGAATTATTTTTAAAGTCTATTTTAAAGGCACATTTTACCACAGTGTTTGAAAGATTATATATTTTAAAATAGATTATTAGAAAAAACCTTTATAACAAATATAATATTAATGCACATCTGCTATTTTATTTGGATTAAATATACTCGGTTTTTATAGAGTATCTACTAACAGCAGTATATGAATCTTCGTGTTTCAAAGAAATAAAATTTCAGTGTCTAAACAAATGTGGTATGTGTACATGTGTATGTGTGTATATGTTTGTGTTTGTATGCATGTGTATGTATGTGTGTGTTCCACCTGTCTTAGAATTGAAGTGTGGGAGGATCAAAGTCTACATGAGTATTTCAATGGGTTGGAATGTTTGGGATACAAGTTCTCACACATTAGCTGTCAAAAGTTTTGTAAGTTAAAAAAAAAGTTAAATACATGGATCTTGTCTGAAGAATACTCCCACTGTAAAATGTTTACCTTCTGTGACACTTACTATTATTTCATGATTATGTTAAAATACTCTTAAAGAGTTTTACGTGTTAACCATCTACTAAGAATGCCTTAATAGAGTACTAATTTTTGTTAGAGGTGTCTCGACAATTTGAATTTTATATGCATGCATTATGTTTTCTTAAAATGGGAAAATTATGCATCTGAAGGAATCTGTCTAGAATAATGGGGTTCTATAGAGGTTACTTTAATCACGTTCTCCAGCAGTTTAGCTGTTTTACATCTTATTTGCAACAAAAGGGAACTCTAATTATCTTCAAAAAGAGCATAAAATGGTGTGTCTTGCTGCTGATGTAATGTTGATTCCTGAATGCTGCTGATAGGAACTGACATCTAAATGCATGTCACACTTTTCAAAAATCAGCCATCGTGACAGGATAACCACCTTTTGTGACCTAGGAGCCCAAAAAGGGAGTATATATTTGACTGTTAAGTAGAAACAATTTGTAGTCTTTCTTTTTTAAAAATAAAAATACACTTGTCCTTAGGTTAGGAATAATTTATTTACTAACATTAAAACTTGCTTATGTGATTTAAATTTTTTACAAGCCAGCTATTGTAAATTATCCTTAGTGTATTTCATTTCAGTTCAAACCATGGGAGATAAGTAGTCTAAACCTCTGACCTCTTGTTTTGTCGTATTTTTTTCTTTTCCATTTTGGCTTAGTGACATAGGTAGATCTAAGTCTATGCTCAATACTAGAGTCCTGCATAGATGATTAATATGTGCTTTAGTTTTATTTCTAACTCACACGAATCTCATTTATAAATACAAATGAGATGCATATAGCGTATTACAAAATATTAGAATAAGAATTGAAAAGAAGATTGCATGTTTTAAGTCTGTCTGCAGTAGTCATGTTATGCAGTGTTTGAAAGATTGAACTGGTCGACTCTGAGCCCCAGTATAAAATTAATCAATGCAGATCTGTAATATACTGCAAATAACCAACCTGTGCCACAAGCTTGATTTAAGGTTCATATTAAGTGATGGTGAACTAGTCTGGAAAGGAGTCATACTCACCCATACATGGGATTTTCAGATATACAGAATTCAACCTCAAGGTTGAGCCTTTGTGGACAATAAAACTCATACTTTATAGTCAGACATTATGCACAACAGTGACATGACATCAGATCCTATGGCTTCTCTGCTTTTAACTCCTCTCTTGTCCACAGTAAAAGGCAAGGAAAGGGCAGCAGGCAGAAATAGGCACCAGAAGAGGCAGTTCTCTGTATTACACAGATACTTAAATAAAATACATATTTATTATGACAGCTTAGTCCACAGCAGATTTTCATTGAATTCTGAATTTTGAAATATGCATTTTTGGCTCAACGATTTACCAAGTATATTCATCCACTTCTGGAATTAAATTGATATTCTCTTATTCCCTTTAGTATTACAGTTGAACTACAGAGAATTTCAGACATGTAGGCAGGAAAGAACAATCCCTGGAGAAGGACATCATGTTTGGAAGAGGGGCAGGTCAACGCAAAAGAGGAAAACCCTCCACCAGATGGATTGACACAGTGTCTGCAACAATGGGCTTAAACATAAATAAGATGGTTTGCCTGGCACAGAATCGGCAAGTGTTTCGATCTGCTGTACATAGGGTCACTATGAGTCGGACTCGACTCTACGGCACCTAACAACAACAACAACAACAGAGAATACTAGTAGGCAGAGAGATAGAGAGATAGAGATAGAGATAGAGATGAGAGAGAGAGAATGAATATGAATGAATGAGAGAGAGAGAGAGAGAGAGAGAGAGAGAGAAAAGAGAGAGAAACACAAACCAAAGAGGGGTAGAGGATACATATCTGCAATCCCAACTGATAAAGATATAAATAAGTTCAAATAGTTCTTTGCCTTTTGGGACTATGTGTAACTTCCATTACAAATACAGTAAATCAAAATAACTATAAGTAAAATATTTGAGAAGACAACATGATTTAAATGTATTCCTCTGTTTATCCAGCAAAAATTACTTTACCTTCTCTTGAGGTGTAGAGGATATAGAAGTGAACAAGATGGGCCAAAGAGGTGATGCTGTGGTTGGGGAGAAATAGAATGTACTTGATAATTAATACAATCATGAAAAGGTCAGGGGGAAGTATAGGGTCCTTGGAGGTCAAGGAGTATGTTCTTGAGAAAATGAGCATAGACTACATAACTGCTGGAGCTGGGTACATGATAAGAGAGTGGTAGTTGTCTCTATTGGTGGCAGCTGTGGATAGAAGGTAGCAGGTAAGCAATGTCCCTGAAATTAAGTCATTCTTATGCTGCCTTGGTGGTGAACACAGTGATACTCTTCACTGTCCTTTGCTTCTGAGTTCAGGGGGAGTTTCTTGAGTGCTATGTGATGACAGACCATCATTTGCTTTTCTATCATCTAAACAAATTCATTTTTTTGTTGTTGTTCTGTTAATGCAAACAAAAATCTGAACAGATGAGCTCTGTCAGTTCCTAACTAAGCAACTAAGGACAATTTAACTGGAGCCTCCATTTCCTAATTTGTAAAATAGAGATGCCTAAAGCCATAGCCCTGTGGCATCAGATCCCATCAGATCTTGAAAGCTAAGCAGGGTCTGGCCTGATTAGTACTTGGATGGGAGAACGATTGGGAACACCAGATACTGTAGGCTTGGGAGAAGGACCTGGCAAACCCATTCCCAAAAATCAATCCACCCTTGAAAACCTATGAACAGCAGAGAAGCACTGACAATAGTGTTTTGCCTGTTGGATGTAGGGTTGCTATGAGAAGGATATCGACTCAATGGCACCTAACAACAACAACATAAAAATAGAGATAATGCCTACATGACTTGGTTATTATGAATGTCCAAATACACATAGCATCATACCTAGAAGACAGTAGATATGGTACATTGAGAAGCACATCCCTAGGAATGTGGAATTAATATAGAAGAATTTTATGGAGGAGATCTGGGTAAATAGAAGAAACTGAAAACAAAGGGTTATGCACACAATGGAGAAAAAGCAGTGGTTCCTAGGATGTCTACTACCTAAAATCCTTCATGCAGGAATCATTTATTTAGTGTTCACTTTGAAGGTTTTACCAGTAAATACTCCATCATATTCTGACCCAGGATTTTAAATATTTTAAAACCAGGTGCCTTTGTTCTGCTTTCATTTTAGCTGTGGACTTGTGCTTCATAGCATATATCAGAATTAAACCTAATTTTGTCTATGAGATAGTAATTCATGTTAGATGTACAAAAGAAAGCAAAAGCTTTTGTGGCCAAAAAAATTTGGAAAACTAGCTACATAAATTAAAATAGTTCTCACAACATTTTGTGAAGCTAATGGGCACTATTTATTCCTCTCCTCAGCTGCAATCCCAGCGCCAGAAGATATATGGTGTATGTAGTTTTCAAAATGTTCTTGATACATCAGAGTATCTGGGGAAATTCTGTACCTTAAGAGAAACAAAGGCCTCCTTGCTCCTCTTAGACACCTTAATAGGGTCTCTCTCATTTTCTTTCTTTCTCACATACACTCACACATTACTCAGTGAGGAAAACAGCTATTAAAATTTAAAAGATTCTTAAGACAGTGTAGAAGGCATAATGATAGAAATATAGATCAAAGGAATAAAATTTGGAACCCAAAAATAAATTTTCATGTTATCATCAATTAATTTTTTAAAAGACTACCCAGATAATTCACTGTGGGAAAAAATAGACTTTTGAACAAATGGTAGAAAGACAATTGGATATACACATGCAAAAATAAAAACAAAAACAAAGATAAAAGTTAGAGCCCTTCCTTCTGCCACACACAAAAATTAACTCAAAATAGACTACATGTAAGAGCTGAAACTACATAATCTTTACAATAAAATGTAGAAATTAATCATTGTGATTCTGAGTTGACAATGAAGTCTTAGTTTTGACAGAAAGAACAAAGAAATAAGAGGAAAAAAAACCAGAGATATTGTTGTTGTGGTTGTTGTTAGGTGCCGTCCAGTAGAGTCTGACTCATAGCAACCCTATATATAGCAGATCGAAACACTTCCCGATTCTGTGCCAAGCAAACGATCTTACTTATGTTTAAGCCCATTGTTGCAGACACTGAGTCAATCCATCTGGTGGAGGGTTTTCCTCTTTTGCGTTGACTGGCCGTTCTCCCAAACATGATGTCCTTCTCCAGGGACTGATCTCTCCTGACTACATGTCCGAAATATGTAAGATGCAGTCTGGCCATTCTTGCTCCAAAGAAGCACTCTGGTTGCACTTCTTCTAGGACAAATCTGTTGGTTCTTTGGCAGTTCATGGTATTTTCAATATTCATCTCCAGCACCATCATTCAAAAGCATCAATTCTCCTGTCTCCCTTGTTCAATGTCCAGCTTTCACAACCATATGATGCAACTGAAAATACTATGGCATGAGTCAGACGCACCTTCGTCTTCAATGTGACATCTGTGCTTTTCAATACTCTAAAGAGATCTTTTGCCACAGCTTTTCCTAAAGCACTGTGTCTTTTGATTTCTTGACTGCTGCTTCCACAGGTGTTGATTGTGGAACCAAGTAAGCAAAATCTTGGACAACCTCAATCTTTTCTCCATTTATTGTGAAGTTGCGTGCTGACCCAGTCATAAGGATTTTTGTTTTGTTGATGTTTAGTCGTAACCCATATTGAAGGCTATGATCTTTGATCTTCATCAGTAAATGTTTTAAATCCTCTTCACTTTCAGCAAGCAGAGTTG
>VMDO01017621.1:0-44393 GCA_007922755.1 Pedetes capensis
CTGAGCAGGGCTGGCTCCAGGGCCTGACACCACAGCCAGGTGGCTTTGCCCCCACACCGTGGGGACATCCTGAGAGAATTTGCTGCACTTCCATCGCTCTTCTTACCCGGGGTTCACAGATTCCCCCCACGGAAACCATGGGACGATGCTGTAAATCAGGTGAGACTAGAGACGGCGCCCATGCTGGAGAGGAGGCTGAGCCGCAGAGGCCGACTCTAGCTAAGTCTGTCAGCTGGGGACAGAGACGGGGCATGAAGCCGTCTTCTCTCCACCCCAGCCTGTGTGAGGGTGCTGACTCTGTCCCACTGTAGGTGAAGAAATGCTGCAGGGAACCAAGTCAGAGACTTGACCACGCGGGAGGCAAGGGGCCTCGCTGCTGGGAGGCGGGAGGTGAGGCAGACAGGGAAGGCCCCATAGAGGGTCCTGTGGGGCAGGCGCAGTGACAGCCAAGGGAGAAGATTAATTAGGGTGCAGAGGAAGAGGACAGCCTAGGAACTGCCTTGTCCCAGAGGAAGTGGTCTGTGAGGGAAGCCGCCATTCAGCCCTGTCCTGGGCCTCCTGCCCGGCCACCCTGGCCAGCTCCTCTGCAGGCCCTGCACAGAGGGCAGGGCAGCGCTGGCAGCCCTGTCTCCTGAAGCCTCTCCCTTCCCGCTGCTTCTCTGCAGGGCTCAGGCTAACAACGGCAGTAACAATGGTAATTGCTTGGATCAGTTAAGGGATGATGTGCCTGCCACTGTTTTAACCACTCAATGTGTTTGAACACATTAAACAATCCTGGCACTCGTGAGGTAGGTGTATTATTATTCCCTTTTTACAGACAAAGCCACCAGAGACTCAGAGGCGAAGGACACCTGATGGGGTGTGAATGTGGGCAGGTGGCTCAACAGCTTGAGAGTTAAGCATGTTCTTAATTCCCCCATTATATTGAGGGACCTCTGGGCTCAGTGGACCCCTGTCCTCCGCTGTTCCCTTTTTCCCACCCTGCCATCAGCCAGTGCCCTTCCCGCCCAGTGACGGCTATTGTCGGAGTAGGATGTTTGTTCCCAGCCTGTTGGTTGTATTTATCGTGTGACTCATATGTAACCCAGATGGTGGTATATAGTTCCTATTATTCTCTTGTTGTTGTTAGGTGCCATCGAGTCAGCCATTGCAAATAATTCTGCCATGAGTGTGGGTTTACAGATGTTACTTTGAGACTCTGCTTTCAATTCTTTTGGGTATATGCTCAGGAGTGAGATTACTGGACCCTGTGGTAAACTCTGTAATTTTTTTTTGGAAACTGCTGTACTGTTTCCTTATCTCATGCTTTTACACTGCTGTATAGTACTCCATTCCATTTGTCTTCACTTACATTCAAGGCTGCAGTGACTGTCTCTGGATGCATTTTCATGTGCACATGGGTGAATGTTTATCCAGTAAACACTCATCAAATAAATGCTGTTGGGTTGAGCATAGCCTTGATTACTGTGTTTAGTTTCAGTTGACAAGGAGTTGAGTCCCTGTGCTAGTCTGTAATCTCCCATTCTTAGTCTTCTGCCACTTTAGCTGTGTCCAGTGGCACCTACTGAACCTGGCAGGACCCCTCCTTACACATGCCCACTCCCCATCTCCCAAAAGCATGACTGGAGGCTCTATGACCTAAGCCTTAGCTTTCTTCGCCTGGGGCTGTGTTACAAGGGCAACACTCATCACCTATCACCCATGTCCCTTGCAGAATCCCCTCTGTAGGGCTCTGATGCTGGTGCTTGACTCTCCTTATGTCATTGTGCAGTTCCTTCCACTGGTGGTATTGCCTTTTCCTGTGTCTGCTTAATTGAGCTCATTCATTCGGTTAGTCCTGTCTCAGTTCCTCCCCCTCCAGGAAGCCTTCCCTACTTACGTGTACCCATTCTTTCCGCTCTTTTCTAAACCCAATAACAATGATATTGATACAGAACAGTTTCTGTTCATGGAGACCTGTTCCAAGAGCTGTACATGTGCTACCTGCAATGTACACTTTATGGAGGGAGAAATAGGCACAGAGAGGTTGTGCAGCTTACCCCACTCACTGTGTGCTCCAGTGGCAGACCCTGTTCCAGGCTGAAGTCTTCTGTGTCTGCCCTGTGTGCTGTGCGAGGTCTGAATTGTCCTGTCATTGTGAGCATCCTGGGGCCTCTGGCTCCCCGCAAGGCTGACACCCTTCCAAGAAGTGCTGGGTTTCTTCTGTTCCCCTCACTCCAGCCTCACGGCCAGCACGGCCAGTGCTCTCGGTCCCTTTCTCTCATTACTCTGCGAGTGCTGTGCAGACCGTTTCCAGGAAAGGAGGCTCAGGATTTTCCTGTCAGCAGTGGAAGCAGCTGAGCGAAGAATATGGTAGAGAGATTTCTGGTTGTGAAAAAGCCAAGGAGAAGCAGGAGGCCCCAGGGTGGGGCGAGGCCTGTGTCCACTGCCATCACCAGGAGATAGGCCGCCCTTGACCCAGCCTTACACCCCCTCAGCCTCCCTCTGAAGATGCACGGCTCTTCAGAAAATACAATGGAGGGAAGGAGACCAAGGGCGAGTTTTATGCAAAGGCTCAACTGGGGAAGAAAGGGATCTGCTTTGATGTCACCCTGCCGCGCTGGCAGGACCTGTTTCCTTGGGGCTGTGGAACTTCCTTGCTGTGCCCAGCTTTTACAGGGCCTTGACGATTGCCACTCACACGCTGGAGCTCCTGATGCCTGTGGGCACTGGTCTCCAAAGCTGTGTGTCAAGGTCACAGCCCTGAGCTCAGGGACTCACAGTGGGGAGGATTGGAGGCAAAAGACAGCAGCAGGACCCGGGCTCAGGTTGAGGCATCCAAGAGAGGACTCCTGGTGCTGGCGTGCACCCGGGAGCACGTGTGTGTATGTGAGTGTGTTTGCACAAGCGTGTGCTTGCCTCTGCCTGTCTGTGGCTCAACAGTGAAGTCAGAAGTCTTCCTAAAGGAGCGAGTTGTATGGGTTATCTGTTGCCGCATAACAAACGACCCCAGAACAGAGAAGCTTAAAACGGTAAGCTCTGTGACCTCCGAGTGTCTATGGCCAGCACCCACGCATGAGCTGAAGCTACTGACACCTGTGGGTACCAGGGCCCCAGGGCCACAGGGGTAACATCATCCCCAAGGGGAGAAAACACAGCTCTGGGTGAAGATGAAGTCTTAGACATCACACCAAGGCTCCAGAACTTCATGGTCCCCACTGGGTTTGTCTGTGGTACTGGAGTGTTACCGGGGAAGAAGCCCATCAGGAAAAGCTGTCTAAAAGGCTCCAGAGGCAGGAGGTGACAGTGGAGAGAAGGAACATAGGTATAGAGAGGTCAGGAACCATTTGTGTGTGCTGCTGACATGCCAGAGCTCTGCTGAGCGCTGGACACATGCACGCCTGTCACTCCTGTGACCACCCCGAGTCACCCTCATCTGATGAGCAGCAACCTGTGTGGGCAGCTTCCAGCAGCGTCCAGCATGGCTCCGTGGCCCACCTGCTGCCCCAGCTCCTGAGTCCCCTTCTCCTGAGGGGGCTGTGCCTGGTCCCTCAACTCTCACACAGGGAACAGGGCAGACATGGTGAGACGCCACTTCTGGGGTAGGGTCAGAAGACTGACTTCTGCAGCTTGAGTGTATAGGGGACGCTCCCTTCAGATCCCTTCTGTCAGGTCTCTGCCGGAGGGGGATGTCCCTGTGGCAGGGAACTGAGGGTCCCTCTTGCTGGGCACAGCAAGGAAGTTCCACAGCCCCAAGGAAACAGGTCCTGCCAGCGTGGCAGGGTGACATCGAAGCAGATCCCTTTCTTCCCCAGTTGAGCCTTTGCATAAAACTCGCCCTTGGTCTCCTTCCCTCCATTGCATTTTCTGAAGAGCCGTGCATCTTCAGAGGGAGGCTGAGGGGGTGTAAGGCTGGGTCAAGGGTGGCCTGTCTCCTGGTGATGGCAGTGGGCACACAAAGCTGGTACTAGCTGAGCTCAGACAGTTACTGATCACCACCCAGCCCACTCCCATCCCCACCCATGACTCCAGATGAGAGCCGCCTGGGAGGCTGACACTTTTCATTTCCTTGTGACAATACAGGAGGGAAATAGCTTTCTGAACTCAGCCCCCCGCTGATAATTAGAGGAACCCTTTATTGACAGCAATGGCAGAAACATCCACCAGGGGCCTTCCAGAAAAAGAAAAGAATTTCTCGCTCCCTTTAATCTAGTCTCCCGCTCTCCAGTGGAAATAGCTGATGGGCTCCTGAATAACCTCGGCTCTGTTTATTTCTGCTCTGTATTTCTGCAGTGAGGCCGAAAGGCGCACGCTTTTCAGACTAAGCTGTGGTTCTGTTTCACGTTTCTGCCTGGACCAGAACCTACCGTGTCTCTGTTCTCTCCATCTTGGCCTCCTGTGGCCCTCTGGTTGGGAAATGCCTAGTAGTCGGCTGCTCTGCAGACCTGGACTGGGCTCAGCAAGACTGCCAGGATGTGTGAGTGGGGGCTTTGGACTCAGACTTCCCCCATGCCAGCACTGAGGGCACAGCTGGTCCTGGCGTTTTCCAGCCCTGTAAACCTGGGGAAGTTACTAGCCTTTTTTTCAGCCTCAGTTTGCTGGCCCAGGAGGTGGTAGTGGGCACCAGGTGGGCGTTTTAAGGATTAAATAGGAGGCTGTAGGTAGATCACTTGGCGGGGTGTCTGGTGAACCTCAAGCGTGCCAAAATCTTAGAAAAATATTGGTGCTAGTGGACTGTGGAGAGGGAGAGAGTGAGCCCCAAAACTCAGATGGGCAGTGGCTGTGGGTGACTCTGGGCTCGGGACTGTGCTTGTGAATTACACATAGGTGGTCTTATGTTGAGGCATTGAGCAACTTTCACACCTATGTGCCAGTCATAACTCATGGCTGTATCCTGGGGAGGAAGTGGGCACACTTTTGTTGTTGTTGTTAGGCGCTGTGGAGTCAGGTCTGCCTTATAGCAACCCGATGTACAAAAGAATGAAACAATCCCCAACACTGTGGCATGCCTGACGCTACGTCAGTGCTTCTTTGCTATTCATAGAGTTTATTTTTTTTTTTATTTTATTTTTTTATGGTACCGGGGGTTGAACCCAGGGCCTCACGCTTGCATGCTCTGCAAGTGCTGGACCACTGAGCTGCACCCTCAGCCCATTTTTTACTTTTGGAGACAGGGTCTCACTAATTTATGCAGACTGCCTCTGGTCTCGAACTTGTGATCCTCCTGCCTCTGCCTCCCAAGCTGCTGGGATTACAGGCATTTGCCACCTCGCCCAGCAATAGTCATAGGGTTTTTGATGGCGAATTGTTTCGGGTCTGTTTCAGGAGTGGATTGCCAAATCCTTCTCCCATTTTTGCTGTGCTGGGGAATGGAACCTAGTGCCTCAGAGAGCACAGAGTGGCACTCTGCCAGCTGAGCTAAACCCCAGCCTAGGGCATGTTCTTGGAAGGAAGGAAATCACTGGAGGGAAAATTTGACGTGCACATATCCACAGAATGAAGGGGCGGGCGCACCTGGTAAAGGCCATTGGGATGGGGCACCAACGGCCCCCACAGCTGTTCTTCAGTCCTAACAGATCAAGCCCAGGCACCCTTGCTGCTGTTTCTAGACTAACTTTTGTTGGATTGTGGCCTGTGATGGAGCAGTGCCTGGTGCTTCGATCCCCTCTGCCTTCAGAGGAGGGTATATTTTACCTGGAGCCGGGCTCTCTTTGTTGCCCCAGTGCTGGCTCTATCAGGCCACAGAGAGGAGAAGATGTTGCAGCCCTTCGCACAGCTCTTCCTGTCTCCTGCCGGAAGTGAAAGCAGCCAGAAACATTGTCCCCTCCACGGACGGAGGGATGAGCTCCTCCGGGCCTTATGATGAGAGAAATCGCTGCAAAAAGCACATTACCGCAGAGCCACAGAAAAGGATGTTAGCAGGCAGTCCCTGGGGAAGCGTGGGGCCTTGGCAACTCATCAGAAGGCTTCCCAGGGGTGTGAATGGGATGCCGCTCTGTGTTGGAGGCTGAGCAGTCTCAATTCAAGAGATCTGTTGCAATTCAGCTCTGCCTTTGCAGATAAAGTGATGGGTGCTGGAGTTGGACAGATGAAGTCCCTTTGGCTGGGGATGGGATAGCAACGAGCTAGCAGAAACTGTCTGAGGGCAGCAAGTGGGCGGAGGGCCCTAGAATCAGAGGAGAGGCAGAAGTGAGGGCAGGTGGCTGCCACAAGCTGAAGCTCAAAGGAGGATGTGGAGTTAGCCTATGGCCGCCAGTCAGCAGGATGGCTTGGGAACAGCCAATCCTTGTTGCTGGTGTACGGTGGGGGCATTGTGGAACAAATGTCTAGAATAGGCGTGGTGTCCAAATTCATTTTCTTATCTACCCATCCATCTATCCGTCCACCCACCATCTGTCCACCTACCCATCCATGTACCCAGCCATCTATCCACTCACCCACCCATCCCTCCATCCACCCCTCCATCTGTCCATCCATCCATCCACCTACCCATCCACCAGCCCATCTATCTAGCTACCCACCACCTACCCATCCTTCCACCCATCCATCTGTGCACCTACCCATCCACATACCCAGCCATCTATCCATTCACCCATCCACCCACCCGTCTGTCCATCCTTCTATCCTCTTGCCCATCTACCCTCTCATCTGTCTAGCCACCCACCCACCTGTTCATCCATGCACGTATCTATCTGTTCATCCATCTATCTACCCACTCACCCACCCATCCACCTGTCCATCTGTCTATCCAGCTACCCATCTATCCATCTACTCACCTACGTACCATTCACCCACTCATTCCTCACTGTTTATTAAAAACATTTTTCAAATAGTTAATATATTCACACGGAAGAAATTATCTTTAACAAAAAATAAAAGGTAAATCTAAGACTACAGCAACTTGGTCTCCTCCTTAGAGAAAAAGAGTTACTAGTTTCTTTAATTTCTCCAAGAAGTATTTTGTGCAGAAGCATACCCGTGCACACAAAGGGGAGAAAACATATTCTCTATGCCTTGGTTTCTTAGCACGTCTTAGAGACCCAGATGGCATTTATGCGGCCCCTTCAGCAAGCTTCAGCAGACTGTGTGTGTTTCAGGCACCTGGGTGAGCGAGGCAATGACAGACACCAGCTTTGAAAAGTTCTGCCAAGTGGCTTCACAGAAATCAACATCTAATCTTTCACCTTCTATCTGAGTAGGGACAGCTGGGGCTCCATTCATCCACTTCACTTGGTCATAAATGTTTTCTTTCCAATTTTTCAAACCCCTAATGTACATGCTTGGGAGACAGACCTGGCAACCCACTCTCCAAAATCAATCTGCCATTGAAAACCCTATGAACAGCAGAGAAACACTGACAATAGTGTTCCCCTGTTGTGTGTAGGGTCACAATGAGTTGGATACAGACTCAACGGCACCTAATAACAACAACAATGTACATGCACGAGACACTTTCTACTGATGTGGCTCGGCAGCCAGGTTTCCCCAGCAGAGCCATTAACAGCTTACCTGTTGTCATCCTGACAATGCTCATAGCTGTTGATGAGAGAGCCAGCCCATCCACACACACAATTGGAGTTTTTGTGCTCAGTTGGAGTTTTGCTATCAATTTTCCTCAAATTATTTGAAAGTAGTTTGTAGATATTATGACCCCTCACCTACAGACACTTTGCCCTGCGTCTCTTAAGTGCAAAGGCACTCTTTTACATAACCGCCATACCATTATCATGCTCAAAAATGAATTTTGGCTGGGTGCCATGGCGTGCACCTGTCATTCCAGCTACTCTGGAGGCTGAGGCAGGAGGGTCATAGGTGCAAAGCAGCCAGGGCAACTTAGTAAGATCCCATCTCAGAATTAAAAATACAGAAAGGTGACGGGGGATGCAGCTCAGTGGTGGGCTCAGTGGCTCACCTAGGATGCATAAGACCCCGGGTTCAATCCTCAGCACCGTAAAAAAATTTTTTTGACATAATAATTTTGTTTAAAATCTATATTTTCCATATGGCTTCTGCTTATATTCAGTTTTAGGAGTTGCTTCCTTCCACCCCTTCTGATTTAATTTACACGTTTCAAAAGCAAAACTATATAAAAAATAGGCTCAGAGCAGCCTTCCTCCCATCTCTCTCCCTTCCACTCTGTCCTTACCAACATGCTCTCACAAATGCTTTTCATGAGTTTTTGGTTTCTTCTTCCTGTGCTTCATGGTATTAAAAAGGCGTGTGCAGCCAGGCGCAGTGGCTCAAGCCTGTAATCCCAGCAACTCGGGAGGCGGAGGCAGGAGGATCTCAAGTTCGAGACCAGAGGCAGTCTGCATAACTTAGCGAGACCCTGTCTCAAAAAGTAAAAAAATGGGCTGGGGGGTGCAGCTCAGTGGTCCAGCACTTGCAAAGCATGCAAGCTCAAGGCCCTGGGTTCAACCCCCAGTACTGAAACACACACACACACACACACACACACGCTCACCCCTGAATGCACTGTTTGCACCTCGCTTTTTCTCTGAACAGTGTATCCTGGAAATCCCTTCGTAATAACTCATCACTGTCTCATGGGTGGGCACTTAGGTTGCTCCTCATTTTTTGTTATTACTAATAACGCTGCAGTGAATATTCTCATGCCTATTTGTTTTTCCTATCTGTGGAACTCTCTCTTCAGGATCAACTGCTAAATGTGGGATTGATAAATCTGAGGAAACCTGCATGTGATCTGTTAGCTGTTGTTCTTTCCCTCCCTAGGGCCTGCACCATTATACACTCCTGCCAGCTGTGCAGGAAGAGCCCGTTCCCTGCAGCCTCCTCAGCAGAGTTGGCTGTGATGCTTTTGAATTGCCAGTGGGAAAGGGGAGAGGCGATATCTTGGTGTAGTTTTAATTTTCCCTTCTCTTGTGCGTAGAGTTGAGAATCTTTTCTATGTTGCGTTTATAATTTGTATCCTTTATCAAACTTTATAGAATGGTTTGGATCTTTTTTTACTCCTTTATTTTCTCTTCCTTCCTTCTTTCTTTCCTCTCCTCTTCTCTCCTTTCCTCTTCTCTCCTCTCCTCTTCCCTCCTCTCCTGTCCTCTCTCTCTCTCTCTCTTGTGGTGCTGGGGTGGGAACCCAGAGCCTTACGAATGTTAGGCGTGTACTCTACTGCTGAGCTCAACTTCCAGCCCATGCCGATCTGCTTTCAAGGGCTCTTTGTATAGTAAGAAGATTAGTCCATGTGTATATATATGTATGCATCTATCTACCTACCTATTATATATTAACTAGAAAGTAGTTGCAAATACATTCTCCTTGTCACTTGTCTTTTGAGTTTGCTTATTTTTTTAATGTAGTCATAATTCACGTTCCCCAGTTTAATTAATGATTTTGTAGTCTCATAGCTCTGAAATCAATTTTGAAATTCCTTTCTCTTTGTACATCTGTATTCGACTAATCACCAAGAACTGATGTTTCTCCCTTCTTCATATTCTCTGAATCTGTGTTTTCTTTCCACAGATTTCTAGTCACTGTGCCCACATAGCTAGGACATATACCACAAAGCATCTCCTGGTTCCAGATTTTTTTGCTCTGCTGCCTAAATGGTCTTAGACTTTTCAATATTGTACTGCTTTTGAGGTTCTGCCTTTCTTTTCTTTTCTTTTCTTTCTTTCTTTTTCTTTTCCCCTCCTCTTCCTCCTCCTCCTGCCTCCTTCTGCTCTTCTTCTCACTCCTCCTCCTCCTTTTCCTCCTCCCCCTCCTCCTCCTCTTCTGCTGCTACTCCTGCTTTTCCTCTTCCTCCTCCTCCAACAGAGTCTCACTATGTATCTTCAGCTGCCTGGAACTCACTGTATACACCAAGCTGCCTCAGTCTCCTGAGTGCCATCATGCATGGTTCTGTTTACTTCTAAAGAAATATTTTTTTTCTCTCTGTTCTTCAGTTAGATCAATTTCTGTTAATATGTCTTCGAAGTGAGCAACTCTTTCCTATGTCATTTATATTCTATTGTTAAAATTGGTGAATTTTAATTTTCACATAGTACTTTTTCTTGTTCTAGCATTTCTATTTGATTTCCTTTTGTATTTTTCTTTTCCTGCTGAAATTTCCTATCTTTTTATTCATCATGAACATATTTTCCTTTATATCTTTCAGCATTTATAATTGCTTTTGAGCATAGATTACTTTTCTTATTTCTCTTTTTGATGACTAATTTTGGCTTATACCCTGGATATTGTATATATTATGTTGTAGACACTTTAGATTCTTACACCATTCCAAAGAATGTTGATTTTCTTTTTTAAACAAGCAATGAATTTGATTAAACTAAAATTGCAAAGTCTGTGTCTTGGATTGCAGCAGATAGCTCAGTATAGTTTTTTTCTCCTCATCTAGACTTTTTAGAATCTACCACATGCAGTTCAGGGGCTAGACAGAGATTTGGGCAAAGTTTGCATACAGAATTGAGACTCCTCTCCACCTAGGTCTCCTTCCCCCAGGAATCTTCCCACTTTCCAGTGTCCATGGAACTCTGAACTCTGTCCACTGGTGCTGAGGCCAGGAGGACCAAGTTTTCTGTCTGAGTTCCAGCTGCCCACATGGCTCCAGCTGTGGCTTGACCTCAGCTAAGAGCCATGCAAAAACAAACCCCTGCCATTCCTTTCTTCCAAGTGTCAGCTTTTCCTAGGATTGTGCTGGCTTTGTGGTGCCTTCCTGTATGTGGTGGCTCCCCTTGCTGAGCTCATAGGTTCTTACTGGTGGGAGGGGTTGGCCCAGGAGGAGGTCACTCAACAATAAGCAGAACAGGAACTAATCTTTCAAGACCACATTCTGCTCTTCCCTCTTGGTCAAGAACTGGCTCCTCTTTTACTCATCATGGTTATTGGTTAGGATGTGCAAGACTAGAACTTCCAAATACTTGCAATTCAAGTTGCTATTTCCTAACCCCTGGTGTGTTTATTGTGGAGACAAGATCCACCAACATAGTCTTTATTTAACTATGAACAATGAAAATATCAACATGCTGTTTGAACATAAATATAGTGTTTAGAAGAATAAAAAGCACCATGTCTAATTATTTCTAATGATTAGTAGTTAGGTACTTACTCAGCAGAGGATGCAATCAAGAGCATGTTGTAAAGAAATACAAACTCCCAAGTATAATTAAATGTCTTACATTTAATTATTATCTTACATTCATGTGTGTGTGTGTGGGGTAGTTGGGGGCTGAACCCAGGGCCTCACACATGATAGGCAGGTGCTCTGCCACTGAGCTGCACACTCAGCCCCCTCCCCCTTTTATTTTCTTATTTTTTTATGGTACTAGGGGTTGAACCCAGGGTCTGGTGCTTGCATGGTTTGCAAGTGGTGTACCACCGAGTGGCACCCGCAGCCCAGTTTTTTTACTTTTTAAGACCGAGTCTTGCTAAATTACGCAGACTGCCTCTGGTCTCCAACTTGCGATCCTCCTGCCTCTGTCTCCAGAGTTGCTGGGATTACAGGGGTGCATCACCGTGCCCTTCTCCCCCTTTTTAAACTTTGAGTCAGGGTCTCAGTAAGTTACTCAGGCTGCCTCTGGCCTTGAACTCTTGATCCTCTTGCCTTAGGCTCTGGAGTTGCTGGGATAACAGTCTTGCACTACTGTGCTTGGCCATATTGCATTCTTTGTTAGTGGGGGCCGCTAGAATTAATTCTGGTTTTCCTTATATTTCTGGAAGCAGTGTCCTTTTGCCTACCTGTACCTTAGCTTTAGGCTTGTGCACAGGTCTCCTAGCAACTGGGCTAATGATTGCAGTAAATCTTTCTCTCTTTTTGGTATTCTGGTACTATGCTATTTTTAAGCACCAAAATACTGGTGTTTTAAAAAAAAACATATAGTACTGTATTTTGGTATTTTAAGAAATCTGAAAGCTGAGTCATTTCCATCTTAAGATATTCCATGAGAGTTTTATACTGCTTGAAAAATTCGAATTGAACAAAAGATCACTTGTTTGGAAAATATCTTTCCCACCTTTATTATCCGAAAGAGAAGGAGAATAATTATATTTGGTGAAGCAACGCTTGTGTTGCAAGCACAATATTAGTAAAACTACTCTGTAAGTGGGATATGAAAGCGACAGTTTTGAATTGGATACAGGCTCATTCTGCAAAAACAACTACATGTGATGAAATGCAAGAAGTTGAGGCAAAATTGGCAACCTTTTCCTTCACCCCAAAAGGCCAGGTTCCTGTCAATAAATATTATAGACTCTGTAATTTATTTCTACTCAGTGTTGATTTTGTTATTTTTTAAATGCTTTATTAATTTTATATTGTTTAGTTTATATTAAGCACATCCTATGTACCATTTTGGAAGAAGGACCCTGCAACCCACTCCCAATAAACAATCTGCCATTGAAAACCCTATGAATAGCAGAGAAACAGTAACAACACTGTTTTGCCTATTGTACGCAGAGTCACTGCGAGTCGGATATCACTGTGAGTCGGATACTGACTTGACAGCACTTAACCTAATATGTACCATTTATATTTTATATATTCATTGGGATACTTAATATTTTATGATGTTTATAATTGTATGTATTTAAAACATGTTGAATGATTTGTTTTGGTGATTTTAAAACAATTTTATTAATTCAGTACACTTTTTGATAATGTTTTTAGGTGCTGTAGAGTCAGGTCCAACTCATAGTGACCCTATATATAATAGAATGAAACACTACCAAATACCATGCCATGCACATAATCTTTCTATGTTTGAGACCATTGTTGCAGTCACTATGTTTTGAATAGTGCCACATCAGCAAAAGGAGGTCCCAGGGACTTTACTCCATTCCCATCATTATGGTCGACTCTACTTTGAGGAGGCAACTCTTCCCCAGTGGTTTCTTGAATGTCTTCCAGCCTGGGGCGCTCATTTTCTGGCATTATATTCCACAGTGCTTTTCTGCTATTCATAATGTTTTCAGTGTCTAATTGTTTCAGGAATGGGCTGCCGGGTCCTTCTCCCTAGCCTGACTTGGGTAGTCCTGCTGGTATCTGAAATATCAGTGGCCTAACTTTCAGCATCACAGCAACACACAAACCCCTCACAGCATTCTTTCTCTTGTCAGTGTTCAGTTCCTAATAGAAGATTCTTATCTGTGCTCTGCTGATCCCAGCAAAGGCTTTCGGAGGGCAAAGGTCTCAGGTCACAGTCTTAAGAGCGAGCTGACGTGTGAGAAAGCAGGCGAGCTGCAGTGTATGTCCCTGGCAAAGAAGCCGGTTCTCGGAGCCTCTGCTCTGGTCTGTACCCTGGAGCACTGCTGTCCACCTTGGGGGCTCATGGTGATTATTCATGACAACGTATGTCCGGGTGGCTGCTTGCGCACGGACACTTACCAGGGTTTGGCCCTTCTCTCCACAAGTGAGGGTTTTCTCTGGTAGAAGGTACCTGGAGCCCATGCTACTGGGAGAGAAATATGCCTGATGACGACAATTCTTTTGGGGGCCAGCAAGGGCACTTGGCGGCCCTCATAATACAGCAGGACCAGGAGAGGTTAAAGCATCAGAGGCAAAGCAGTGCAGAAACTACCTGAAAGCAGGTACTGATGCCCACTGGGTTTGAATGCCTTTCGCTTTGGATACAGCTTGCCTGGAGGAGTAAATTGAACCAGCAGGAAGTGTGTGCAGAAGCCTCTGCCTCTGTCTTTCTAGCACTGGGAGGCCACCCAGAAGGAACCAGTGGGGCCCAGGAGGGGATGTTTGTTTCGAAAAGTGCCAACCAAAGAACAGTGGGAAGATGGAGGGGGGGTGGATTTTCTGCACTTCTTGGAAGCTGACTTGGACCTCGCAAGTGGCCTCAGCAAAGCCCCAGCTAGCTCTCACCCAGGGCCACTGAGGCACCGCGCACCGTCTCTTCCTGTGAGTCCAGAGGTTAGCAAGCTGGGTGGCCAAGAAGTGGGGATGGGAGGCCATGGCTCTGCCGCGATTTCACATGTTCCAGAGCTTCACAAATCTTGGTCTGTTTATCCGGTGGCACAGTATGAATCTACTTGGTTTGGAAATGTTGGCTGATGAACCCAGTCTGGCTCCAATGCCACCCAGGCTGGGATGAGCCTTCTCCGCAGCCCGCCGTGCATCATGTCATCCGTTTGTAAAATACTTGCTGTGGTGTTTATGTAACTCAAGCTTTGTGCCCAGCTGGCTAAACAGACTCAGCCGCAGGGCAGAGACCTCTTGTGTGACAAAGCTTTCCCCCTTCACCGGCCACTCGCCTAATGGTGAGTGGGACCTCAGGCTCCTTCATCTTTGTCCCTGACTGTATGCACAGTGCTGAGCACGTGACAGCTCTATTGAAACTACTTTTTTTTTTTTTTTTTTTTTTTTGCAATTCTGGAGGGTTGAACCCAGGGCTTTGTGCATGCTAGGCAAGCACTTTACCTCGCGCTGCACCCATGGCCCCTTCTTATTTTTCATTTTGACACAAGGGTCTCACTAAGTTGTGTAGGATGCCTCTGGCCTTGAAGCTGCGATCCTCCTGCCTCTGCCTCCTGAGTTGCTGGGATGACAAGCGTGTGCCACTGCGCTTGGCTAGGAAGCTACCTTTATTCAGCATGTCTGAGGGGTCATGCATGTGGCACATCCAAATGCACGTGGCTGTTGTCTGTGGATGCTGTCCAGTCATTCTAGTTAGGACTCGGGTCAGTAGATAGTTATGGAGCCCCTCTAAGTTGCTGCCCAACACTAGGATAGGGACTGTCCCATTGGCAATCGGGACTAGCCATTGGGTGGGTCAGTTCGTCTCCTCTGGGACCTGGACCAAGCATCCCTCCCTCTCTAGCAGAGTGTACTCTCTCCATGGCTAGATCCAGGAAGATGGAGTCTGAGGGATCTAGACAGTTGGTCAGCTAGATCAGTGGCTCATGGTCTGTCTGGGGGCACAGCCCTCTTCCCAGAAAGATGTTCATGGTCATGTATTCATCTCCATTCAGCAGACGCATCCTGAGCCCCTTCAAAGCACCCTGCCTCCTGCAGTTGTGGGGACACAGCAAGAGCTAGACAGAGGAAAATCATGGACCTTGTGGTATGGAAGGGTAGATAAAAGTGGTAAGAAGTAAACAGATCTGCTGCATCTGAGACTGGGTCAATGGTAAGGAGAAATAGCAGGAGAGACAGGCAGCCTGTTTGTGGAGGAGGTGAGGACAGCTTCTCTCCTTGGGGGCCCTGGGCTTCTCCAGAGCAAGGGGAGGTCAGGACGAGACTTGGCTGAAGGGAATGGAATGGATATGTCCCAGTAACCATGGATTCTCTGCTACTAAACACCTGCCAGGTTAGCTGGGCACTGGCACCTGTAATCCTAGCTACTCAGGAGGCTGAGACAGGAGGATGGCAAGTTGGAGGCTAGAGGCAGCCAGTGTAACTTAGCAAGAGCTTGTCTCAAAATAAAAAGGTGCCAGAGATGCAGTTCAGTGGTAGAGCACTTGCCTAGAATGTGTGAGGCCCTGGGTTCAACCCCCAGTACTGTGGGTGGGGAGGAAGATCTCCCTGGTAAAAGGAAGGGCAGGCCAAAGTAGGAGGCAGCACTGGCTAGGGAAGGTGGGGCTTGCCAAGGAGCCTGTGTGGCACGACTCAGAATGAGAAGCAACATAGTGGCTACAACAATGGGCTCAAACATTAAAAAGTCATGTGCCTGGCACTGTGTTGGGTAGCATTTTGTCTGTTGTGTGTAGTGTCGCTATGAGTCAACCCAAATGGACGGCACCTAACAACAGAGTAGGCTGAGACGCTCCTTTGCTCTACCACTACACCCCATCCTTCTCCATGGTCACAGGTGTCCAGGCAACTCATTGACCCGCTGTTTACTCTACCGGGGTCTCGCAGCAGCCCGTGGTCTTCTTGGTTGGCGTCTGGCCTCAGGGTCCAGCCCAGTGCCTGGCACATGGTGGGGGCTGGTACCTGTGCAAGGAGATGGATGGAAATTTACAGAGCTCGAGGGAGATGCAGCAGGTGTGGCCGGCTGTGACCTAGAGGTGTTGGCAAGTCCCCCACAGGAGGCTGGTGTCAGTTAGATGGTGGAAGGTGAGGATGAATTTTCCAGAAGGAGGAGGGCGGGTGTTTCAGGGAGAGCCAGCAGCAGGTGGAGAGTCTGGGGAAGGAAGCTGGGGGAGGCAGCGGGTCGATGACCCCAGAAGGGCAGTGAGAGCCCTGGAGAGCCGGCTCCCCCAGGGCTTTTTCCCAGGGGCCCCTGAAGCTGCGACTTTGAGCAGGTGGGCATGGGGTGGAGGGATGTGTGTGAGGGGGTGCGTGGGGCTGGAGTCCCCAGAGGAGGTAGGGCGGGAAGGATGCTCCTGCTCCTGGGCGGGGTCTGCCAGCCTGTTCCCTCCTTCCTCCTAAATCCTGGGGTTCTGTGGTGGGCCCTCCCATACCTTAGCCCTTTCTCCATCAGGAGGGCTGCTGCGGAAGGGAGCCAGTGGCAGCATACAAGAGGGCTCCCTGTGGGTGACATCCAGGCGAGCAGACAGCAGCCCCCATGGGAACTTCCCAGCAGCTGAAGGGGGCTCAGTCTATATGAAGGCGAGCCAGGGCTGGGAGAGCTCTGGGGTGGAGCTGGGAAGAGCAATCAGTGGAGTTTATTAAGCATTCAAGGGTAGGCCCATCTCTCTAGGGCATCAACTGCTAGTCTTTGTACCTGCAAAATCCACAGTAAACAGCTACCTGCCTGCTTGGACTGTGAGAGCAGGGTTCAGGTAGAGCCAGACCTGCAGGTGGACAAAGGGGCAGAATGCTATCAGTTCTTGAGCACCTGTAATGTGCCAGACATACAACCTTCTCAGGGAAGTGCTAGTATTCCAGTTTCATAGGAAGAAACCAAGGCACAGAGAGGTTAAGTATCTTGCCCAAGGTTACACAGCACATCACCAGTGCAGGGCTCAAAGTCTATCTGTGTTCTCCTGGACTGACTGCAAATATGTCTGCTTTTGTCTCAGATATATAATCACTGCTCAGCCTAGGTTCCCCATAAGAGTAATGGCAGTATTTACTAAACACCCTCCTAGGCCAGGTGCCGCCTGTGTGCTATTTTGCATCCTTGGAGGTGAGGGTACCTGGGTATTTATCTCATTTTGCAGGTGAAGCACTCAGGCTCTAAGAACTGGCAGGTGACGAGGCAGGTTTGCACCCAGACACCCAGCTGCTGTGGGAGCCCGCCTGGGCACTTTTCTCCCTGGGCTGCTCTGCCTGCAGAAGGCACTTCTTCCTGTGGGCGTCTTTCCTCAGCCTCCACCCTGGCCCCTCTGCCTAGTACCAGCAAAGTGAGCAGGCAAGGGCTCCATGGTGCTGAGGGGAGTTAGTAGGTGTCCGGAGCCCGAGGTCTCCAGACAGCTGTACTCAAAGCTGTCCACAGAGGGTGTTTAGCATCTCGAAGGAATTAACCAACCAGTGCACAATTACTGCAAATGAGCCGCCTTTTAATTAAGTCTATGTTTCCATTATCCACTGGGGCCTCCAGCCCCTGCCATCCACCGCCTCGACTTGTCCTCCCTTCTCTCAGAGAGGGCGCGCTGGGCTCTGGGTTGTACAGGGCAGGTCTTTGCTCGCAGCCTCTTCCGCCAGAAGGGCAAGGGGAGAGCAGAGCCGGTGTAGCGGCCCAGCCTTTCTGCGCTCCCCTAACTGCCTTCTGCCACGTGCGATCCAGCTCTCAGGAAGGAGCTGGCTGCCACACAGCCCCACGCCAGGTCCTTTCCGTCATCCTCGCCTGCACAGGGGGAGCCATGACCCCATTTTACAGATGGGGAGCTGAGGCTGAAAGGCGGCTGGACAGGCCCCAGGTCTTCTACTGGGTGGATTGTGGGAATGGTGCTTGACCAGGATCCTTCTGGAGTCCCAGCCTGTGTGTGCGCTGGGAGAGCCTGCGGTCTCCTTCCCCGCCAGCCACCCCACGGTGCATCTGCAGAGGCCATGCTCGGCCCCATGCTGCCCCTGGGTCAGGCACATGGTGGTGGTGCAGCTCAGCTTGGCTTCTGGCTGCCCCTTCCCCCGGCACTTGAGGGCCAGTTCAAGTTTGTCTCAAAGCCATTTTAGGGCAGTGGAATCTGATGTTCCACCCGTGGTTTTGGAGACGTCGCTGTGGGCCCAGCTCTGTTGCATTGGTCAGCTTATGGCCACTTGGGCTGACGCTTATGCTGTCTGTGCTCCTCCCAGTATCAGCTCAGGCTGTCTCCTCCTATCCCGCAGAACAACCCCAGCCATCCCAGGCATTTTTGCATGGAATGGCCTTTACAGAAAACTTTGGGGGGCATGCGGAGGTGGTTTGTGTGGCTGTTGTTAGGTGCCGTCAGTTTGGGTCCCACTCATAGCGGCCGTATGCACAAAAGATTGAAACACTCTCAGACATGGTGCCAAGCCTGGCACCAAGTCAGTGCTTCTCGGCTATTCACAGGGTTTTCGATGACTGATTGTTTCAGGAGTGGGCTGCGGGATCCATCTCCCAAACCTGTAGCACCTGGTATTCCCAGGGGGGTCTCCCACCTAAGAGATAACCAGGCTGAGATTCCAACCATGTTGGACTGAACATTAGGCATTCTGTTGTATGTGAGTTTTTTATTTAAGGACACACAGAAAGTGAGCAAGTCAAACAGGTGGAGCTTGATGGATTTTCACAGAGCGGACCCACCTATGTAACCAGTGCCTGGACTAAGGAGCAAAACATTCCAGCCTCCACCAGCCCCCAGGCTGAGGAGCCTTCCCAACACGCCCCTCTGCATGCACTCAGCGTAGAGCATCCGGTCACCTAGAGCAAATACCCAGAGATCATTTGCCTGTGCTGTTTAGTGTACATTCTCTCAGCTTTCCTGTCGACCTTAAGTATTCTTTTTTTAGTACTTTTTTTTGGTACTGGGGGGCTGAACCCAGGGCCTCACACATCCTTTGCAAGTGCTCTGCCATGGAGCTGCACCCCCAAGCCCCAATTTCTTATTTTTTTAAATTGAGACAAGGTCTAGCTAGGTGAGGCAGGTTGCATCTGGCCTCGAACCTGCGATCCTCCTGCCTCTGCCTCCTGAGTAGCTGGGATAACAGACATGCGCCACGGTGCCCATGGAGAGGTACTCTTATTTCCCCCATTTTACAGCCGAGGAAACTGAGATTTGGCCCACACTCTTTCTGCTGGAACTTGGAGGAGGTGGGTTTTGAACCTGGGCTGCCCAACTCCAGCCTCCCTATCCTCAGCCTGTAGGGAATGGGTCCCACACTTGGTTCCTCCCTACTCCTCCTCTGCCCTCATCTGGACACTGGCTCTGCTGTCCAAAGGCAGGGGCTTCTGGGTGCTCTTGGGTGTCTGGTATGCTGCCGTGCATACAGAAGGCACCTACTAAATGCTGGATAGATGACTAAACCAAAAGCATTGTTTGAGGCTTACGTTGGAGGGAAGAAAGCGACGGAGAAGGCAGAGCAGGCAACTCTTTGCAGAAAACCAACCACGGTCCGAGGGCTGGAAGCCAGTCTAGGTCTTTGTTTTACCCACATCTCATTGTCTTTTAATTCATGGCAGGAGGCCATGGAAGGAAACAAGCCCAATGCTGTGGTGGAGGCCAGGGGGACTCTTCTTGGCTGCCCTTGGGGAGGCGAACAAGATGAACCGCGCGCTCTGCTGACCGCTCTGGCTCACGTGGCTTTTGCTCCAAAGTTGTCTCCCAGCGGACTTACTGAGCTATCTGGAAAATCAATTTGTTCTCTTCTTGAGCCCACAGAAGAATCTCTGTGTTTCAAAACACATTTGTGCCCTTAAAACTAACATATTCAGCCCGATCGCCTCTGGTATCTGTAAGCAGACCCAGTCCCTGCTATTTTTAGGATCACTTCCCAAAAAATAATCCACTCTTCATTGTGGAGTCTGTCAAGCTAAGTGGAGTTATTTTCTTTGTGCAGTTGGATGTGTAAATCCAGACTGAAAAAAGATGCAGATTTAGAAACCTTCCCCTCGGAGATGGGCCCATTGCTGGGTTTATCTTGTAGATTAAAATAAAGGAGCTAGCGAGAGGCCTGGGCACCCACCATGCCGCCATCCATCAGCACTGTTTTCCTGAGCAGTCAGAGCTGTTTGCATTCATAATAATAATGGCTCTATCAAGAATCACCTTGGCAGGCTAAAAATAGCTCCTTCTCAAGCACCAGAAGTTATGAACTTAGACTTTGCAGCTGAATGGACCAAAGTTTCCATCTGGCAAGTTGCGTACCCTCCCTAGCCTCAGTTTCATCATCTGAAAAGCAGGAGGAATAAGGGCACCTACCCTCCAGCTCTGGCAGGGGTCAAGCGAGGGAGGTAGGTGAATCTGGGCTCATGTCTCCGTCAGTCACCGGAGGCACAGAGCCAGGGCCTGCCATACTTTCAGAGGCCACGCAAACATTTCCATTTTGGTTTCTTCCAAAACCCGAAGAAAAATAATGACTATAATAATAGCAAATAAACAACAATCCGGCTTGGATTATTTCAGCCTTTATACCAATACAGTCATAAAAATGTAATTTTAAATATATTGTTTATATGCTCATGAAGGCAAAAATACCCAAGGCCTATGAAAGTCATACTACAGCCCTGGTGTGTATCAAACGGAAGTATCTTTTCTCTCCTGTAAAGAAGTCCAGAAGTAGGCTGGCTGACGTTCATCTGGCAAGCTTCTTGATCTTCAAGGCCCTGTGACTTCTATTTTCCATCCCCACCTCCCTCCAATTTGCCTCATGGTCCAAAATGGCTGCTGGAGCCTTAGCTATCAAGTCTGCATTCCAGGCATCAGAAGGCAAGAAAGGACAAAAGGTAAACGAAGCCCCCTTCCCAGCTTGAGCACCTCTCTTTAAGGAATACTCTGAGGATCTCCACACAACACTGAACTTGGTTACAAAGCCTCAGCTTAGCTGTAAAGGGCAAGTGTCCTGTTTTGTCTGTGTGCTTTGCCTTTCCAGATAAAAGGTGGGTTTGTACTGAAGAACAGGAGAATGGGGCCAGACCATACAGCCCAGGGTGAAGGAGCCACCAGCTCTCTCGAGGGGGCATCTTGGCTGGCAGGAAGAGGAAGGCAGGCGAAGGTTTCTGAGCCCCTGTAGCTGGCTCCTCCCCTGAGAGCGGGCCCCACACATGGGCCTCCTGTCTGCTCCCCAGGCCTGGCCTTGTCCCATCTTTCTCCTGAGAGTCACCTCCCTGCCCGCCGCTGGGTCCACTCACCCCCAGGGGCCCCCAGCTAGGCAGAAAGCTGCCCAGGAGGCAGGGCGCTGCCTGCCCTGTTCTTGGGGCACCCTGGTCTCATGGCACCATCTCCAGCTCCTCCTGCCAGCAGGGCCAGGTTCACAAGTTGCAGGTGTGGCTCTGGAACCTTCTCCATGCTCCCACACGCCTCTCCTTGCTCTTCAGCCCTCCTGCTTCACTCATGGTCTCTCAGCAAGCATTGAGAACTCCCTACGTCCTCCGTCCTCTCCTGGGCACCGGGAGCCCAGCAATAAACAGGGCAGGCTGGAAGCTCTTTCTCCTGAAGTTTGTTTCCTGATGGTGAAAGGAGACAACTGAATAGGTTAGCTGGTGACTGGGCCCTGGGAAAGGACAGAGGCAGGGCTGAGTTCTGGGAGGGGATGCTGCCATTTTCTGCAGAGTAGCCAAAGGCAGAAGCAGTCACAGGGGAGCAAAGCCCTGAAGGAGCTGTGGAGCCAGCCACGTGGACATCTAGAGGTAAGTGCAAAGGCCCTGAGGCAGGAGTGTACCTGGCATGTCTGAGGAACACCAAGGGAATAATGTGGCTGGCAGAGGGTGACAGGCTGAGGGCAGGTTACTTAGGGCCTTGAAAATTGCTTGTAGAACCCTGATTTTTATTCTGAAGGATATGGGGAGCCACTGGAGGTTCAGGGCAGAGGGGCAGGATGTGATGTTGAAGAGGATCCCTCTGGCTGCGTGAGGAGTGTAGTTGTGCAGCAGGAGCGGGAGCAGGGAGATGCTGAGGAGGCGCCTGACGTTCCAGGGGTGGATGACGATGGCTTGGACCCAGGTGGAGGCCCACCAGGCGTGAGCAGACACAGTCTGGTTTCACAGGACAGATGGTGCCCCATCCTGGAGGCTTTCTCAGGGGTGATTCTCATGCTTCCCAGGGGCATCAGATTTCTGAGGGTGGGGAGGGGGCATCCCATCAGCCGCCTCACCTGTGTCAATCTCACCTGTGGAGAAGGCAGGTGTGGGAGCTGTGGCTGGCAGCTCCAGCACGAACTTAGCCTGCAAACAAAGGGCAGAAATAACTTGGAGCAGGGGCAGCCGCGGGCTGTTTTGCCACAGGCCTCACTACTCTCTATCATCCGACCCATGGCTCGCTTCACTTACGTGGGTCCTGAAGACTCGTGAGGTTAGTGGGAGGGGGCTGCTAACCCCCCTGTGTGCCAGCTGGGATCACCATCCCCACATCTTGTTGGCCCCATTTTATAAAGAGGGGTCAAGGGAGGAGCTCAGAGCAATGAAGCGCCTGCCCCGTGGTCGTGAGGTCCTTGGCTGGCCACTGCAGCTTTCTGGCTCCAGGCTTTCTCCCTCCCTGCTACTGGCTTTGTCCTTGGTGAGAGTCCATAGGGAATTCTCTTCCCTTGTCAGACAGATGCCCTACTCTATGTGTAAGTTGAAGATTCCAGAAACAGAGTACTAGAGAAAGCACCATGTCTAACTCTGTCCGTCCTCCTTGCACTCTTTGGAAGAGAAAGAAAAACCCCACCAACTGTTCCTCATTTGCCCCTCAAGAGCCTGGCAGCCTACCGTGTGGTTTTACTGAATACAATAAAGCAGTCATAGACTGCTTGCTTATGTGTCTCCAAAGCTTTCTTTCCAAGACAATGTCCGTGGCCTGCGTGTGATCATCAGCACTTAGAATTGGACATCCCTGGGCCTGTTCCACTTTCTTCCACCCTCCTGCCTGCTCTGGGTCTTGCAAACAACCTGAGCACGGTGGTTCTTAGGAAAACAATACATGCTCTGAGCTGGATTCTGTGATATGCGGAAACTCCTGCCGGGCAGGAGAGCGCAGCAGCCTTAGAGCTGTGCTCCTGGGTGTTCCGGAGCCGCTGGGCATGGAGGGGCTCAGAAATAAAAAGGCAATTGCCCTCTGTGGCTTCCCGCAGGAAAAAGATGCTGAGCAGTCATTTACCTTTTTCTACCTTTGCCCAATTTTCTCAATCTGTTCCCATAGTAACCCTAATCGGGGATTGGGTTGCCAGAAAAGCATTAGTTTCTATAGAAACAATTTGTTCTATAAGAGAAAAAGTTTACTTGGTAGCACATGAAATCTAATATTAGGATTTTGGTTTTGTTGGTGGATTTTTTTTTTTTTTCTGTCAGCCAGAAGAATATTTCCCAAGCCGCCCACGGACGTATGTTGCATCTTTAGGCTCAGAATTTCATCTCATGTGTGGTGATAAGGGTTCTCCATGGAGAAAGCAGAAGCCCCATGCCTTGGCATCTTTGCTAAGAATATAAAGTTAAAAACGTGTGGACCATTTGTACGCTCAGATACAGGGGGTTAGACCTATGATATCTCTCTCTCTCTCTCTCTCTCTCTCTCTCTCTCTCTCTCTCTTCTCTCTCTCTGGCATGGAATTTGCTATTTTTCTTAACTTTCCTTTAAAAACCCTAAGGGGTTTTGAAGAGAATCAGGTAGGCTGTTTTGTTGGGTTGCAAGCAGCAGAAACTCAAAACTGTTAAAAAGGAAAAAAAAGGAGAAAAAGAGAAAGAGGAAGAGGATTTGTTGTTTCTTAAATTTTAGAAGTCTGGAGGTTTTCAGGCATGGCTAGATCCAGGGCTTAGGAAAACCTACCCCTTTTCCCTCATGCAGCTCTGCCATCCTCTGTGTTGGCTTCATTCTCTGGCTCTTATGGGGGTCCAGTGGGTCCATCCTGATACCCTGTAGCTTCCCCTGCATTCTCTCCAGGTTCAAGGGAACATCTCGTTTCCGGGAGTTGCAGAATAAGTTGTGGCGATGACTAAGGGAATTGACGTGGGTCACGCACCCACCCCACAGCCAATCACTGAGGCCTGGCAAGGGATGAAACAAGCTGATTGGCCCAACCCAGGTGCTTCCCTTTGTTGTCAGAGGTGAGGCCAGCACCTGCCAGCCCCCACAGATTAACAGGAGAGATGGAGGAAAGTTCTAGAGAGGAGCCAGAACAAAAGGAAACAGATGAGCCGGTGTGGTGGCACACGCCTGTAATCCCAGTGGCTTGGGAGGCAGAGGTAGGAGGATCATAAGTTGGAGACCAGAGGCAGTCTGTGTAATTTAGACAGATCCTGTCTCAAAAAGTAAAAAAAAAAAAAAAAAAAAAAAAAAAAGGCCTGGGGGTGCAGCTCAGTGGTCCAGCACTTGAAAAGCATGCAAGCTCAAGGCCCTGGGTTCAACCCCTAGTATCGCAATAAATAAATAAATAAATAAATAAATAAATAAATAAATAAATGGAACAGATAACAAACAGGCAGGCAGTCTCTCCATTCACCTATTCCAAATGGCCAGTGCAGAGCCACTGGGCCACATTCAGAAAGTAGGGGCTGGTGCTCTGCAGCCGGCTCCATCCGAGCCCAGATGGAGTGCGCCGGTGAAGCCTGGCTCTCCCAATTAACCTCCTATCGGCTCCACTTCTAGAATATCTTTCAAACAAAATGTCTTTTCTCTTCTGAAGGGGGTTGAAAAAAATCAGAATACATTTGCATGTTACTTAAAACACTCTAAACCCTGCCTTATCTTTGCCACTGCACAGCCTTGTCTTTTCAATGCTGGTAGCTGTACAATTATAGTCTCCTTCAGCCTCGTCAACTCTTTTATGAAAAGGTTATCGCGAGCAAGGGACAAAAACAGAATCATCCGAAACACAGGCTAAGGGTGCTTTTCAACTGTTTTTTCATCCCAAAGTTCAGAGAGTTCCAGAAAATCAGGTGTCAGCAGAGGAAGTACATAAACAACCTCATATATATATATATATATATATATATATATAACTTTTTTTTGAAAAAATAAATTCCTGAGATGATTAAAGGTGTGAATTATTTCAGGCAAGGTGCTGGTGTGTGGCCAGTAATTTAAATTAACAGGATTTCCAGGGCTTATTAAAAGCTTAAAACAGGATTATTAAAATGCAGAGAGCATTTCTGTTTGAATTTAATTTCTGCCATCAGGGCTTTTTCGCTTTAAGAATGCTTAGTTTTCATTGCCATTAACTTGCAAAGATATTTTAAAAGTTTCAAATGTCCTTAGGATTTTTTCCTTGTTAATAAACTGGGCTCCTGATTTCCGTGGAGAAGACTTCAGACAAAGCCCTGGTCTTTTGGGGCAGGTGCTATGCGGTTGAGGTCACACCGGAAGCTTTAGACACCTGGAATCTTGGGGGACTACGTGCTTCTCAGGATGAACCCCTGAGTCTCAGGGATCTTTGAGGTACAAAGAGTGGCACCTCAGAAGACAGGGCTTTCAGGTGGGGCTCTGGTGTGAGGGGCTTTGGCAGCCTGGTGGTGGGAGGTGCGTGTGAGTGCATCCCTGTATACCTGCGTCCTCACGAGGGTGTGCCCTGTGGGGCACGGAATTTATCTGTACTCTCTTGCGAGGTGAGCGTGTCCTTAATACTAAGAAGGAAGGCCATGTTCAGCTGTGGGGCTGGGGGTGACTCTGATGTCCTTCTGCAGCGGAGACCAGGACCGTAGAGTGGTGCCTCCCACGTTGGATGTCCAGCCACATCACCTGGCTCTGGCTCACAGGCAGGCTCTGGTGCAGCCCAAGGGTGGGCATGAGATCTGGCATTTGTGACCAAGTCTGCAGAATCCCACTCTGCTGGGCCCCGGATGCCACTTTCTGTAGGAAGACCATGTCTTTGTTTTGCCTCCACTGGGAAAGACTCTGAAAATCCACCCTTGGGTTCTGCCTGTCCTTAGCAGCCTGGAGCCGTGTTAATTCGGGCATGTTGTGGGACTTCAGGTCACACCTGGAAGGGAAATTCCATGGGAAGTGTTCAGCCCAAAGGCTTTCTGTCATTGGCAGCTCCAGGCCCGCTGATACCCCAACTCTGGCAGGTAGGGGGGGCGAGGAGCAGACAAGTGAGCAAGGGTTCAGGCAAAGTCTGTCTCAGTACAGGAAGTAATGAAGCCCTTTGTTCCTTCTGATTTTCTTTGTCTTTCTCTTCCATGGGGACCATCTTCCCTAAAGGAGTGGTGACATTCAGTGATTGTTTTTGTTCACTTAGCCAGGGCACGGCTCTCTTTCTCTGGTGCAGGACTGTCTTATACCTGAGTCTTCAGGTAGGAAGGGGCCGCACTGAATCACTTCATCAGATTTTGCAGTGAGGTGGAGATTTGGAAGGGAGAAAGGAGCAGGCACCCCTGAGCTCTGTGGAGCTCTGTAGGCCAGGCAGCTCGTAGCAGGTCGCTACTGCCGCATGACAAATAATCCTAAACTTAGCGGCTTCAATCTAGATGTAGTCTATCTACACTGACTATATGCATCCCATGAAATCATGTTGTAAACTTCAAATATACATAATTTTTATTTTCAAAAGAGCCAACATTGAAGAAAATTTCAGAGAAATGAAAACCAAAACAAAATTATAATCTTTTATCATTCATCCTGAGTTGATAGGCAGCTAGGCAGCTGTGCCGATTGCTGTTGTGCCTGTTCAAATGTCTGGTCATCTGGCAGGTCTGCTGGGGGCTAGTGGCCCAGCAAGGCCTTGGCTGGGACAACTTGACTCTCCTATATGACTAGTTCTTCTGGTGGTGACAGTGGCCCAGGTGCTAGTGTCTTAGTCATGCCTGAGAATAAGGGGGAGGCCCACAGGCTCTTCAGGCTCTGCTTGTACCATATCAGCTAACATATCCCTGGGTTAGATAGCTTTCCATCACTATAGCAAAACACTTGAGCTTATTAACTTGCAAAGAGAAAAGGGTTGTTTAGCTTGCCAATTTTGGAGGTTCCAGTCCCTGATTGGGCAGTCATTGCTTTGGGCCTCTGGTGGGGGAACCAGATGGCAATAGCAGGGAGCCAGGGGCAGAGCTAATTCCCCACCTCATTGCCAGGAAGCAAAAGACAAAGAGGAAGGTCCAGGGTCCCCTGATCCCCTTCACAGACATACCCCCATGATATAAGGCCCTCCCACTGGGCCCCACCTCTTGAAGATTCTACCACTTCCCAACACCACCATCCCAGGGATGGAGCCCTCAGCACTCCAGGCTCGGGGAGACAGTCAACATCCAAACTGTAGCAGCCCTGTTGGCCAGAGCAGATCCCTTTCCTACACCTCATGTCAGGCAGTGAGACGGCAGAGTGCAGCAGGTGTAAATGTTGGGGAGCCCCCTTGACACATAGTAATTTACATATTTAGAGAGTAATTGTGATATTTCATCAATGCACACAATCTGCTATGGTCAAATCAAGGTGCTTAGTATATCCATCATCTCAAATAGTATCACTTCTTTGTGTTGGGAATATTCAAAGTCCTTTTTTCTGGTGATTTTGAAATACATAAAGAATGGTTAACTGTAGTTACCCTGCTATGCTATGGAATCTCAGAAATTATTCCTCCTGTCTATTTTTGTACCTGATAATCACCCTCTGTCTATCTGCCTCTCCCTTCCCCTCCCCAGCCTCTAGTAACTACTATTCTACTTTCTACTTCTATGAGATCAATTTATTTAGCTTCTAAATGTAAATGTCATCACCTCTCATTCAAAGCTCACGTTTGAGTCTGTTAACCTCTGAGTACAGGAGGGCTCTTCCATTTACTGGATGAGAACATGCAGTATTTGTCTTTTTGTGCCTGGCTTATTTCACTCAACAAACTATCCTCCAGGTTCATCCATGTTGCCACAAGTGATAGGAGCTTATTCTTTCTTATGTATGGCTGAATAATATTCCAGTGTGTATATGTACCACATGTTCTTTATGCATTCATTCACTAATGGACACTTAGGTTGGTTCTATTCATCATGTATTATGAATAATGCTACAATAAACGTGGGGCTGCAGGTGTCTCTTTGATATACTGATGTCCTGTCCTATGGATATGACCCCAGTGGTAGGATTCCTGGATCATATGTTGTTGTTAGGTGCCGTCAAGTAGGGTCTGACTCATAGCAACCCTATGGACAACAGAATGATACACTCCCTGACACTGTGCCATGCCCGGCACTATGTCAGTGCTTCTCGGCTATTGATAGGGTTTTTGATGGCTGATATTTTGGGATTGTTTTGGAAGTGGGCTGCCAGGTCTTTGTCCTATTTTTGCAGTGCTGGAGATGGAACCAACAGCCTTGGAGTGCACAGAGCAGTGCTCTACCGACTGAGCTAAACCTTAGCCCCTCCTGGATTATGTGGCAGTTCTAATTTTAGGTTTGTTTGTTTTTGTTTTATTTTGAGACAGGGTCTCACTACATAGCCAAAATTGGCCTTGAACTCACAATCCTCCTGCCTCAGACTCCTGAGTGCTGGGATTATAGGGGTGTGTCACACACCTGGCTATAATTTAGTTTCTGAGGAACCCTCATGTTGTTCTGTCATCAGGCCCTCATTCAGAGCTCAAGTTTGAGTCTGTTAACCTCTGAGTATAGGAGGGCTCTTCCGTTCACTCGTTTGCTCACTCGCTCGGTCATTCACGAAGCATTTATTACTTTCCCTCCTGCCTAGTGCTGGGCTCTGTCAGACGTGACTTTGATGTTTCACTTGCTGGGAGATCAACATCTGCTTGCTTCCTACCTCCAGATCCTTTCTGTGTGGAAACTGCAAAAAGCTTTCACCTACTCCTCAGGGGGCTGCTGGATCTGTGGAATCATAGTTTATAGAATGGGGAGGTGCCCCTCCCCAAAGTGCATGGGGGCAGCTACTGAGATGCTGCTGTTGTTGTTATTAGGTGATGTCAAGTCACATTTGACTCAAAGTGACCCTATATACAACAGAACGAAACACTCCCTGACACTACTATGCACTGGTCTTTTTATGCTTGAGTCCATTGTTGTGGCTATTGTTTCTTCTCATTTTGAGTTGTGCCAAACCAGCAAAAGGAAGTTCTAGGGGCTTTACTCAGTTCCCATCATTAAGGTCAACTCTACTTTGAGGTGGCACCTCTTCCCCAGTCATCTTTTGAATGCCTTCCAGTTTGAGGGGCTCATTTTCTGGCACTATATTTGGCAGTGCTTTTCTGCTATTCATAGGGTTTTCAATGGCTAATTGTTTTGGGAGTGGGCTGTGAGGTCCTTCTCCCTCATCTGTCTTAGTCTGGAAGCTTAGCTGAAATCTGTCTACCATGGGCGCCCCTGCTGGTATCTGAAGTACTGGTGGCATAGCTTTCAGCATCACAGCAACATGCAAGCCCCCATAGCACGACAAGCTGATAGGCATGTGGGGGTGAAGATGTGGAATATCTTTAAATAGCCCCTACATGACACCCACTCTTGGGGCTGCTGCTTTTCAAGATATAAGCACCTGACTAGAACTCAGCAGGTCTATGATCCACTCACACTTGGGGTTCATCACCCCTTGGAGTTAGTTTTCATCAGCACCAATGCAAATAACAGTTTTGTCTCTCAGGTTTATTTGTTTGATTTTGCTGGGTTTTAAAGCATATTGTAAACCCTCAAGTGCCAAGAAAATGTAAGGGGTTCTTATGGTTATGCACAGCAAGGAGGACCCAAATGTTCTCTTCCAGTGGGGTAGTGAGTGCTATAGTGACACCTGGCTAGCCAAGAAGGGCAAAGAGCCCTGAGTGTGAGTGGCAACAACTGCCACCTTCTTTGGTGCAAATACTCCAATCGTGGCTGATTTCTATCATGGTTGCTTCAGTGATTGAATAACCCACATATAAAATTCTTGCACAATAGCAAGAATTCCTGGATATTTAACAACTTGCTTCTTTAAAGCTACCTGGAGCCCACTCTGTTTCCTCTGGGCCCAGCTCACTGACCACCAGCTCTGCTTCTGAGTTGGTGTCCATGCTGACCTCCTGTGTTGGTTTCCTTGTCTGTGCGATGGGACTGGGGGCTTCCTGCCTCCTGGAGTCCAGGACACAAGGCATCCAAGGTGTCCCACATACGGAAGTGCTCCATGAATGCCCACCGTGGCTCCGCAGGCTATGTCTCTCAGCTAACTGATTGTGCCAGGGCCTGGTAGGAGCTCACCACCGAGCTGTCCCGTCTTGTCGGCTAAAATTGTTGGCTCACCTGCTCCTAGGCACCTAGGAGGTGGGCTGTGCCAGTCTCTTCCCATCATTCATTCCCCGCCCCTCCCCCCCTTCTGCAGACCTCAGGGAGGATGTCCCCAGGGCCTGCACCTTACAGGCAGCATCTCAGTCCTCCCGTTGGCCTGAGCAGGGGAGAACACTTTTCACAGTCCTGCTTTATGGAAGGAACAATTGAGATTCAGGGAGGAGGAATATGTGCCCGAGACCCACAGCGACAAGTAAGGAGAGGCAGGATTTGAATTCAGATCATCTGTATCTAAACTCTCCTTTGAAAAGGGAAAACTTTAGAGTAGTTGCCTGATTTTATCTATTTTCTCCTTTTAAGTAGTAGCCTGGTTGAAATTTAATTTACATACATATAATTTACTTTTTACTTTTTTTTTATACAGTGCTGTAAGATACTGGGATTTAGCTTAGTTGGTAGAGCACTGCTCTGCAGTCTCTGAGGTCCCAAGTTCAATTCCCAGCACCCCAAAAATGGGAGAAGGACATGGCAATCCACTTCCGAGGCAATCCCCCAGATAATCAGCCATTGAAAACCCTACAAGGGTCGCTATGAGTCTGACACAACTCGACAGCACCTAACAACAACAACAACAGGTGGAACCCAGGGCTTGGCACATACTAGGTAAGGACTCTACCACTGGGCTATACCTCCAGGCCTACGTTGTTAGGTGCCCTCAAGTCCAGTTCGACTCGTAAGAACCCTCACAGGGTTTTCAGTGGCTGATTGTTTTTGGATTGCTTCAGAAGTGGATTGCTAGGTCTTTCTCCCATTTTTATGGGGCTGGGGATTGAACCTGGGTGGAGAGTGCGGAGCATCGCTCTACCAGCTGAGCCAAACCCAGGCCTCCAGTCCTATAGTCACCTTTTAAAGAGTACAGTTTGGTGGTGTTTAGTATAATCACTGAGTTTTTCGAGCATCACCACTACCTAATTTTAGAACATTTCTATCAACCTCCCAAGAAAACCCACATGCCTTTTTGGTCTCCCCAGAGAAACTCAGAGAGATGGGACACAGCGCTTGGCTTCCTCAGAGCAGCCTCAGCCCAGCCGCTGCCCCTTGGGATGTGGGCACAGTCTTAAGCAAAAGCAGCCTTGCCGCTTGAATCACTGAAAACCTCCTCCGGCAGGGCGAGGTGGCCATGCCTGTAATCTCAGCACTCGGAGGCTGAGGAAAGAAAGAAAGAAGAAAGAGAGAGGGAGGGAGAGAGGAGAGAGGAGAGAGGAGAGTGAGAGGAAAAAAAAAAAAAGAAAAGAAAAGAAACTGCTCTAGCTGGGTGCGGTGGTGCACGCCTGTAATCCCAGCGGCTCGGGAGGCGGAGGCGGGAGGATCGCAAGTTCGAGACCAGAGGCAGTCTGCGTAATTTACTGAGACCCTGTCTCAAAAAGTAAAAAAATGGGCTGAGGGCGCAGCTCAGTGGTCCAGCACTTGCAGAGCATGCAGGCGCGGGGCCCTGGGTTCAACCCCCAGTACCACAAAAAAAAAAAAAAAGAAAGAAAAAAAAAGAAAAAAAACTGCTCTAGAAAGCTTCACTTGATTAAGTTGTGCCATTTGCCCTGCCCCGCCTCCCAGGTGAATATTTAATTTTTTCCACGCCCACCGCGTTTTGCCGCTTTGATTCCTCCCCCTACCCTACCTACCTGGTTTGGGGGCAGAGCAACCAATTAGGAGACACTGGTACCTTCTGCCCTCAGAGCAGAGGGCTTTTATCAAGCATTTGCACTCCGGTTATTCCCCACCTCCTCCGGCCCCCCTTCCCGCAGCCAGAGTGTCATCTGAGTTTAGCACCGGGATGAAGGAGCTGTGATTGGGGGGCCCCGGGGTGCCAATCAAAACAGAAGTTAAAGAGCGGGTTTCAAGACAAACCTGGAAGCAGCTGTTTGTTGCTTAAGAATCAGGCTGTGTAATCACCAGGGGAAACTGAGTATCAGTTGCAGGCTGGTTTTAATATTGTCTACATAGTCCTGTGAATCCGTAAATGACAGTAGCGGGGTATTTTTAGCTCAGGTGTTTAGAGGCTGAGCCATGCTAGTCACAGATGGCCCCGGCCCTTCTTTCACCTTCCACCCGGCTGCTAAATATGCAAATCGCGCCCATCTCCCCGCCCTTCACACTTGTTCTTTGCTCTGTGCTGGTGGGTGTCAAGGCGGAAAAGGTAGTCGAGCAAGATCATCTCTCTTCCGTTGTTTTTGAGGCCTGAGATTCTTCGATTTGTAAGCAGCGCCTGGTGGGAGTGGGTGGATTTGCATTTCCTGGATGCCTTTTTTTCTTCCTTCTGCAAATCCTGTTGGTATTTGGGGAAGAAAGAATTTTCGAAACATTCTCATTAATCCCATGGTTGCAGAGAGAGCCAGGGGCAATTCACTTTCAGACCTTCATCCCAGGGCCTTTTGGACATTATATCTTGGGTTGTACATTCAGATTTAAAGGCCACTGTGTGACTTGTCCACAAAAGAAGACATTTCACTCCTTTGTGGACCCCAGGGTCTTCACAGTCGAAGGAAGTCAATGAGTTCCTATTAAATTAATAAGCTTCAGAACCAAGGCCTGCCAGTGCTCAATGTACTTTTTCTTTGCTTGTCATGAATGACCCAGACTTCCCCATTGCAAGAGTGTCAGAAGCAGCATCACTGACAATAATAATAGTGGTTTGGTAGGCAGTGGGCTCTCTTCCATGTGCTGCCCACACCCATACCCTTTCTAGCCTCCTGTGGTGGCTGAGTTTCTCAGCTGTGGCACTGCTGATGTTTGGGGACACATTGCATTGGGAAAAGCTGTGACAAAAGACCTCTTTAAAGTGTTGAAAAGTAAAGATGTAACATTGAAGATGAAGGTGCACCTGCATTATGCCATGCTATTTTCAGTCACATCATACACATTTGGAAGCTGGACAGTGAGTGAGACAGAAGAATTGATGCTTTTGAATGATGGCGCTGGAGACGAATACTGAATATACCACGGACTGCCAAAAGAACCAATAGATCTGTCCTAGAAGAAGTGCAACTAGAGTGCTCCTTGGAAGCAAGGATGGCTAGACTGTGTCTGATGTATTTTGGACATGTAGTCAGGAAGGGCCAATCCCTGGAGAAGGACATCACGTTTGGGAGAGTGACAGGTCAGTGGAAAAAAGAAGACCTATAGCTAGATGGATTGACACAGTGTCTGTAACAATGAGCTTGAACATGAAAAAGATTGTGTGCCTGGCACAGTGTTGGGGAGTGTTTCGTTCGGTTGTGCACAGAGTCGCTATGAGTTAGACCCAACTCCATGGTACCTAACAACAAACGCTCTGTTGTGGGGGTCTGTCCTGAGGACTCTAGGACGTTGAGCAACATCCCTGACTTCCATTCTACCCACGAGCCTCCCCCTCCTAGGATATCAGCCCAGGTGTCTTCAGACATTGTCAGATGTCCCCTGGGCGGCATCACTCCAATTGAGAACCAGTGGAGTGTTTAAGGACGAAAAAAAAAAAAAGAAGGAAAATATTAGGAGAACGAGAAATAGGAAGACAGGAGAGAAACAGTCATAGAGAAAAGGAGTGGGGAGCACAGGGTGGGGAAGACATGGGGGTGGGTTGTGACCCATGACCCCACCTAGGCTCTTGGTCCCCAGTGGATTGGCTGGGAGACCCTGGGCAAGACTTCACGTTCTCAGTGGCTTGCTTTTCTCCTCTATAAAATGAGCACCTGCCACAGAGGAAGCGTTATAAAGAGCAAATCTGTTGCCTTCTGTGACAGTGCAATGCCAGGGCTAGTCCTTCCGTTGCCGTTGTCTGTGTTACTGACACAGGTGGAGTCAGATCCGTTTGCGCTTTGGTCAGCCTCAGCTGGTCCTGTGTACAGAGGCCCCTCCTGAGGACACTGTCTGCTCCACGAGGGGTGGGACTCTGCCATGCTATCCTCACTGACAGTCGGAGAACCGTTTGGTGAAAATGATGTTTAGACAAGGTGCAAGGCGCCAGCAGTAGCAGGGCCAGCCTGAGGGGACAGTTCTGCAGCAGAGAAAACAGGTTTGGAGTTTCCAGGTCTAGAAGACTCTGGGTCAGCTCTCTTCCCTCCCTTCTTTGCTCTCCAATATGGAGCCTCTGTTCCTTCTCGGGAGTTGGGGGAATACGGCACTGAGCATTATACTTTCCCAGTAATGCCCTCTAGCCACATACACAGCACGAGGAAAAATTCAGCCCTTCCTTAGCAACTCCAAATGGCTGCCACGCTGACTGCACTTGTTCTCAGGGCTCCATGCACTGCCTTTGTTGGGGGTGGAGAAAGGTTTGCAGCCTTACACAGTCCTGGAGGTCTGGCCAGGCTCCCGTGGTCGTCTGCCTATGCTAGTCACTCACACTGTCCCAACCATTCCCAAGCCTGCCACTTCTCTCTCATCCACTCGTGGTCAGACTGAGACATGGTGGCCCCTCCCATGCCTTCCAGGGGCACACCATGGCCATGCCCACCTGCGCACAGCCACGGACCAGCTCCAGGACCCCTGCTGGAAGGCCTGCAGTCTCAAGGGACATTCGTGTCCCTCTCCTGGTATTCCAGGACTCATGGTTAGATCCCATCCATGAGCTATTTGGCCTTTGGAAACACTTCCAGCTTTCTCCTTCCTGCACACAGCTGGCCTTACTAGAAAGGGGGATGGGAATGTGAAAGGACAGGGACTCCCAGACCTTAAAATGTCAGAAAATGGTCCTGCAGTTTATTTGTCATTCCCAGATTTCTGGTGCACCTGGACAAGGTTCCAAAGAGTGGAGAACCATCCAAGAGCAGAGCCAGGGCTTTGGACCATGCCGGCACATGGTAGGGACTCTGTGCACATCTGGGGACCGAGGGTGAAGGGGCGTGTGGCATCAGTCTCCTGGGCCCTGTGCCCTCAATAGAAATCCACCCTGAGTGTTAGCCCTTCAAGGGGGACTTGGGCTTGGACATCCCCTCAGCACCCTTCTTCGTGTGTAGAGTTGATTTTGTCCCTTGCTGGGGGGCTCAGTATGAGTTGGGGAAATGGCTCTGCCATGCCAGGGGACTTTTTCTTTTTTAATGTAGCCTCGTTGCTCTGACATTTCCTCCATTCTGCCATCCCCCTCCATCTTCACGGTTGTCAAGGCAACAGTTTCCTGGGCAACCTGTTGACTTATTTGGCTGCCAAGTTTGTATTATCCGGAGTGGGGAGCTGTAGTGGAGGGTTGGAAAAAAAAAAAGTCACCAAGGTAACCGCCAGCAGCCACTTAATTATAGTTTTAGGTAAAGATGAATTCTCTTTTGCAAATGGTAGTGTATTTTTGGTTTGGGGAGGGGAGAACCACCCTGAGATGAACATTCTCTAATTATAAACTTTCAGTTGTGGACATTGTGTTTCTTCTGCAAGGAGACTTTGTTTCATTCAGAATTGATTATTTTCCTCTTAAAAAAAAATAAAAGAAGAAGAAGAAGAAAGAGAAAACAAAATAATGAAAAGAAAGCAGAAAAAATCTATTTGACAGGAAAACAGGCAATAAGTGAGGTAGAAAGGGCTGTGGCGTAGGCATCACTGAAGCGATGTCACTGCTGGCAGTTCCTGAAACCTAAGTTCATTGTGGGCCCAGGAGGTAGGGCTGTGCAGTGTCTATACACCTGGCCTCTGAAGGTCAAATCTCATCTCTGTAGCTCATTAGCTGTTTGAACTTGGGCAAGTGACTTCACCTGGCTCTGTATTCAGTTCCTGTCACTGCAAAAGAGGAAGTGGGAAAAATGAGTGACGCTTCCCTGAAGGTGTGCGTGAGGTTAAGTTGGATTTGTTGGCCCTCAGTACAACCAGCATGGCATAGCTACTTTTGGAACCAGCAGTCATTTTAACTGCAGGGCCTGCTTTCAAGCATACTTTGCGATTACCTGGCTGCATGGGAACCGTCTTGGCCTTCCCCACGCCAGCCGGCTAGATCGCATGTGGCGATTGCGTTTCTGTGTAAGAGGGTAATCATAACCATATGATGACCAGACAGATGCAGCGATCTGAGTACCGTAGGAGACATTTCACCTCATGCTCAACAGCTCCAAGAGTCGGGGGCGACATTGTCTTCATTTGGTCAATGAGGAATCTGCAGAAGGAAAGAGTTTCTTTTTTTTCAGTGAAAAGAACAAATGTAAGAAATGTAGGAGCAGCCGTCTCTGAGCTGTGTGTAACTTTCACGGTTCCCTGCTTGGCTTTGCTGCAGTTTTAGTCAAACTAAGAATTAAAGTGGAGACTTTGAAGCTAACGCAGGTGTAGGGAAGTGTCAATCCGGGGAGGAGCTCTTGGGGTTCAGTCCTGGGAGGATTTGGGGGAGACACTGGGCAATGCCAGGCTCTTTGTATGCCACATGGTGGTCGTGATGGTCCAGAAGTCCTCTGCTCTGCTCAGCCCATGTGCCCTGAGCTCCCATTCCCAGTGAAGAACCCCAGGGCTGAGGTGCAGGGTGCACTGGGCTGGGAGATGGTTCCCACCGGTCACTCTGCAGATACCTCAAGTGATGGTGATGGCCCAGTGCAGAGCAGACAACAGTGTCTCACGGGATGAGCTTGGACGGATTTCCTTCTGTTCCCAAGATTCTGCACTCCCTGGAGATGAATGGCTTTCAATAGACGGTGCCCAGTGGGCCTTCGAGGTGGATGGCAAGAAGAGCCGAGGACCTGCCATTGCAGCGCAAGTCAGTCGAGGCCGCAGCCTAAAACCCTGCAGTTAGGATTCTTACTGGAATCATGGACTAAGGCCAGCTTCAGGACCTGTCAGCAGTGACCTGGTTAGTGACCTTGGATAATGTCCTCCTCTGGGCCTCAGTTTCTCCATTGGCCCTATGAAGGCAATAATCATTACAACTGCTGGGGTTTTTTTTGTGAACATGAGCTAAAGACCCCCGAAGTGTGTGGAGCAGTGGGACTTGCTGACAAATGGGGAGGGGTGATGACAATGACCATGGCACTAGGTATCCTGTAATAACCAGGCACAGCAGTAAGCTGCTCAGCTTTGCTTTGTTTTGTTTTTGTTAGGTGCCATTGAGTCAGTATCCGACTCATAGCAGCCTTACACACAACAGGTGAAACACTTTCTCAGTGTTTCTCTGCTGTTCATAGGGTTTTCAATGGTGGACTGATTTTTGGGGGGGAGTGGGTTGCTGGGTCCTTCTCCCAAGCCTACAGTATCTGGTGTGCCCAGGTGGTCTCCTACCCAAGTACTAACCAGGCTTGGTCCTGCTTAGCTTCTGAGATCTGACGGGATCAGATGCTACAGTGCTATGGGTGTGGCTTTAGTGATGGTTAATATATGCCTCGGTGTGGGCCAAGGGTGGCCTGGGTGTTTTCCTCGTTAATCCCACCTGTCATTTCTGCGAGACTCCTGGCCTGGGCACAAGTCCCATCATCCATCCTGTCACAGTTCAGCTCGGAGGCAGAGGCAGCTTCTCTCCCTCCCCTCAGCCTCCCTGAATTGTCATGCAGCTCTGCGTGCTGGTAGCTGGGCTGGGAATATTTATTTCCTATGCTTCACCTCTCTTCCCGTGGATTATGGAAACTCTCATCATTTTTGAATGAAGAGTGAAGACCTGAATAGCAATGACCATGTGGGCTGAGAGCAGCTGAACAGCTGGGTTTTGTCAGAAAATTGTCCGGGGTGCCCTGGGCCAGTTGGGATGGAGCGAAGCGGACAAGGGTCATGCGGGGCGGGTAGGGGCTTGAGCTCCCAGGTGGGTTTGAGAGGCCCCAGCAAGCAGTCAGGCGCTATCTGTGATTCTGCCTCTACCCACCCCTGCCTTTTTTTCTTTTTTAAAATCGCACTGCAGTCTCTCACAGGGAACAACAATTATCAACACAAACCTTATCTCTGCCTCTGCCCTCCAGAGAGCCAACAAGGTTCATTCTGGGTATTGAAAATGTCTGTCATCCATTCTCCACCCTGCTTTTCAGAAAGACTCAATGTTAGGTGGGAAAGCACAGGATCCACCAGGGTGACTGAGGAAAGAGAAATATGTATTATTAAAAGAAAAAAAAAAGAGCAAAAGAAAAAAAAAATTTGGGATTAACCCTATGGCTCAACAGAAATGAAAATGGTCAAATACTTAAATGATTTTCCTGCCCACAGATAAATAGATGTCTGTGCTCCTCATGTGGTCATGGGCTGAAGAGAGTGCACTCTGCATGGTGAGGACTGTGAGGGCTGAGTGGTGAGGGCTCCATCAAGGGGTCATGTGTGGGCACCTGGGCCCGATGGAATTCACTGCTGAGCCGGGCAAGCCACAGCCTTCTGTTTCTTTTGGCCTCTGAAGGTGGCCAGTCTCTGTGTCTTTGGGCAAGTCACATAACCTTTCTGTGTAAGATGGAATAGCAATATGTGGATCTCAAACTCAGATTGTGTGTAGTCTAGCACTTTCTGGGCTGCTAAGTCTAGAGTGGAAAGGAGCTTGGCCTGCAGGGCTACAGGGCCCAGGCTGGAATCTTCCCTTTGCTGCTAATCAGCTGTGTGGCCTTGGGCAAGGTACTTAGCCTCTCTGTGCCTCCATTTTCTCATTTGAAAAATGGTGTTAATAATGATACATACAGAAGTCGGGGGTGTTGCAAAATGAGCTGATAAATGTGAAGCAGTTAGAACAGGAGCATCAAGCACTCTCTCAAGTGCTGGTAACTGTGATGATGTCTCTGTTCTCTTCTGTAACATCCATATCCACGAAGATGGTGAAGTCAGCTCAGTTTCATCACAGACCATTAAGTGGGAAAAAGCAGGGTTTAGACTCAGACCTTTGGACATCTGAATTTTCCTTCTGCCTATACCTTTCTTCTGAAGGGTATTTTCTTTTCTTTCCTTTTTTTTTTTTTTGGTGGTACTCAGGGTTCAACCCTGAGTACCAGGGCCCTATGCTTACATGCTTTGCCAGTGCTGTACCACTGAGCTGCACCCTCAGCCCTTTTTACTTTTTTGAGACAGTATCTCACCAAATTATGCAGACTGGCTCTGGTCTCGAATTTCCCATCCTCTTGCCTCCGCCTCTGGAATCGCTGGGATTACAGGTATGTGCCACCGCGCCCGGTTTGAAGGGTATTTTCATCTGTAATACCTCCAATATAGGTGAAAACGTGTTACCTAGACCTACACACCAAGTTCTCCCTGGCTAGACAGCTTCAGACTGCACTCCTAAGACTTGCTTTCTGGCTATCCACTTTTCTCTCTCTCTGTAAAATGGACTTTGTGATGACACCCACGACGGAACATTGTTCACAGAAGAAAATCAGTGAGATACAAAACCAAAAGGACAAGTTGCAGGGAGGTCAGAACTAACGAGGCCACTGTCCACTGGGCCCCAGAAGATCAGATGATTTCTGCATTAGTCAGCTTAGTATCGCTGTAACAAAATGCCCGAGGCTTATTTTGGCTCATGGTTTTGGAAGTTCCAGCCCCTGATGCAGTGGCCTGATTGCTTTGGGCCTCTAGTGAGGCAGCAGCTCACTGTGAGAGCACTTGCTGGAGCAAACTGCACACCTCATGAACCAGGAAGCAAAAGAGAATGGGGAAGGATGGGAGATCATAATCTTTACAGAGGCCACGTCTTCAGTGATATAAGGACTGCCCACTGCGCCCCACCCCTTAAAGGCTCCAACAACTCTCAATAACTCCACCCTAGGGACCACACCTTTACTGCATAGGCCTTTGATGGGTACTCCTACAAGCCATTGTTGTTGTTAGGTGCCATAGAATCCACCAAGACTCATAGCGATCCTATATACAGCACGAAACACTCCCCACACTGTGCCATGCCTGGCACTATGTCAGTGCTCCTCTGCTATTCATAGGGTTTCCAATGGCTGATTGTTTCAGGATTGCTTTGGGAGTGCGATGCCAGGTCCTTCTTCCATTTCTGCAGAGCAGAGATAGAATCCATGGCCCCTTAGCCTGAGGAGTATCCTGGTTGGGACCTCCACTCAGGTTAAGCTGGGTCGTTGGCTTCATTGGAGAAAAACATTTCTGAATGAGGCAGAGAGCGTGAAACAAAGTTATAGAGTTTATTAAGTCCACACTTTAGAATACATGTGGGTACTCAGAGAGAGAGAGAGAGAGGCATCCAAGCCACAGATGAGGACTCACCAAGATAGAGGAGGAAGCCCGAAAGAGAGCAATGCACATTTCTCTCCAGTTTTACTTAACACAGGGCATGCCCCATGTGATGTTAGCCCTAGGTGCCCACCTCTGGGTGCCTAGGGTGATGTGAGCCTACAAATGCCCTTGTCACAGGCTGGGGAGGTGCCAGTAAGATGAAAAGATGTTGCATTGTTTAGGTTTCTCTATTGGAGGGACTTCCCTTTAGTGAAATGAGATTATACATTGTGTAGGTTTAAGAGTTACAAGGGAGTTCCTGGCATGTCTCAGAGAAGCACAGAATCACAGAGGGGAGGCAAAGCTTAAAGGTTACATTCATTTTGATGCCAAACATGGCTTATTGCTATTTTAGCATTTTCATTATTTAAAATGTCTCAAAAATAACGTTTCTATACAGGCAGTCCTCACAGCTGTCTTCTTGGTAGTCCTGTGAAAGTTCTCGACTCTCAGCTAGTGAGACTGAAACCAGACCCTGGTGAAAGCTCTTCCCTTTCCACAGCCCCCAAACTTCCTTTTCTATCCTGCCTCTTATCCTTAGGCCAATTCACCCACAGACAGAACTGAGCTTTCTCCAACTTCCTCTCCAGGTCTTTCTGTACTTTCCCCTTAAAGACAAACTGGCTTTCACAATAAATCCCACTTATATTCTATGATGCCTGCAGCCATAGCACGATGGCATCCCGATTCTGTCAGATTTCTGAAGGTAAGCAGGGTGGGGCCTGGTTAGTACTTGGATGAGAGACCACCTGGGAACACCAGGTGCTGTAGGCTTGGGAGAAGGACCAGACAACCTATTCCCAAAAAATAATCAGCTATTGAAAACCCTAAACAGCAGAGAAACATGACAATAGTGTTTTGCCTGTTGTACATAGGGTCACTATGAGTTGGACACCGACTCAACAGCACCTATCAACAACAACAACATATTCTATGCTGTCACTTCTGTGTTAACTCTAAAGTCTTTTAAACACCAAACACAAAAAACAAGATTTGCTGCCAGCTTCCTGTGTCCTTCAGTTAAAAAAGGATGTAATTTATAACCAGGTTCAAAGATTAGACAGTATTCAATAATTAAGTAAGAATTTAAAATTAAGTAAAGAATAGGTGAGTCAGCTTACTTATTTTCTTAAAGAGTTTCCTTTGGTGAATGAAATTGTAAGTTTTAAGGGTTTTAAAGGGCACACTGTTCAGTTTTCAGGAGGGAGGAGTGCTGACAAGGTTCAACTCAAAGGTCACAGACATTGTGACCCTAAGTAGCAGGGCCCATGTGTTGTCTTCAGCAGTGTCATTTGAGATCTCTTAGGATAAAGAGCACTGTCTCCATCCCTACTGACCTTGCTAGTTGTTTTGACGCTCTTGACTCTTGGCCAGTGGGCAGTATAACCCAATTTCAAAGTGAGGGGTTTTTTCCCCTTCCCATGTCCTCTTCATTTTCCTGTCTTCCTATTCTGCCTCAATACAAGCAGCTACAAGCAAAACAGCCTCCTGTGAAAGGCCTTCTTCACCCTCCCAAGAACCTCCTGGTGCGAGGAGTGTTATTATTCCGGTTTATGCCTGCAGCTGGACCACTGTGGCATCCAATGTCGTCAGATCTCAGAAGCTTAGCAGTGTCAGGCCTGGCTACTCCTTGGATGGGGGACCGCGTGGGAACACCAGGTGCTATAGGGTAGGGAGAAGGATGTGGCAGCCCACTCCCAAAAACAATCAGCCCTTGAAAACCCTATGAATAGCAGAGAAGCACTAAAGATACTGTTTCGTCTATGGTACATAGGGTCGCTATGAGTTGGACACCGACTCCACATCACCTAACAACAACAACATGGCTAAGGCAGCAATCAGGGCAAGCATGTGCTCTTCCCCGGTGAAAGACTCTGGGGACCTGGGAAGCCAGTCCACCTGTCTGGGCCCCAGAGTGGCATTGCCCACCTTTCAGTGGCAGCTCTGATCAGTGCTCGCTCTCTGACCTGGCTGTAGAGAACCATCGCTGCCATTCAGACTACCCACCTGCCCAGCGAGCACCTCTCTCAACTGCAGCCCATGGTCCCGTGTGTAGAGCTGGCTTCCTTTTCTCTCCCCCGCCCATCTTTCCTTTCAGCTACTCCTTCCTGAGGGGGCTCCCCGGGATGTTGCAATTGTCACAGTTCAGAGGGGCGTCCGGCTGCCTGTGATTCTCCTCACGGAAGCCATCTGCCTTCCTAATTCACTGCCCGTGGGCTTCAAGTCCAAGGTGGACAGAGGAATCACCTGGTAGAGAGGGGAGACGTATTTAACATTCAGATCCCAGAGTCCTGATGCCGGAGGGTCTGAGGGAGCTGGCTGAGGTGGGGCTCAGGGGTCAGCCTTTCTCAGAGACGGCTCCCTGGTGGCTGAGGGCCACTCATCTAAGGCTGGCAACGCTTGGCAGAGATGACATGTCATTGTGCCTTCTCATGCACATTTTGACACCCACCTGATCAATGGTTGGTTTTTTTTTGTTTTTGTGGCACCGGTACTGGACCCCAGGCTTTCCACATACTAGGCAGGTGCTCTGCCACTGAGCCCCATCCCAGCACGCCCGACACATGCTGTGGCTGGGTGGTGGCAGCCCAGTTGGTGTTGGCTGAGTAATAATTCCTTGAGATTCTTGGGGAGAAAACCAAACATTGCACTGCAGCCTATTTCTGGGGCTGGAGTTGGGGTGTGTCCCAGCTCCCGGAGAACGTGTGCAGACAGGGACAGCTGGGACGCCCCTGCCTGGCACGCAGAATGGGAGCCCCGCCCTGCTGCGGTGTCGGGTGTGGAAGTGGACTTCAACACTTTCAAAATGACGCAGAGAGAGTCTTGGGGTTGGTGGTGGGCAGAATGGCCCCACGGTGGTGTCCCACCCTCATTGCTGGAACCTGTCAATATGTTATGTGACAAAAATGGCTTTGCAGACATTGTTGAAGCTATGGACACTTAGGTTGGGGAAGAGTCATGGGTCACCTGGGCAGGCCTGCTCTGGTCACATTGCAGTCAAAGAGCACATTCTCCAGCTGGAGGTGGAGCAGTGGGGTGGAAGGAGGAGTTAGGGACATGAAGCCCGAGAGGACTTGTTCTGGAGGGCTGTACTGAAAACACAGAAAGGAACACAGGGAGCTGAGGAGCAGAGCCCCCCAGAATGGGTGCCTTGGTTCTGCAGCCCCAAGGAACTGCATGCAGCCAACTGCTTCAATGACCTTGGAGTGGCCTTTCCCCCCAGGGCCTCAGGAAGGGACGCAGCTCTGCCGCAGCTCTGTGTTTTGGTCTTGTGAGACAGTGAGCAGTGGACTGAGTCAAGTCCGGCTGCTAAGTTTGTGGCGTTTTGTTATGGCAGCCACAGAAGCTACTGTGGGGCCTCACTTCAGAATTGGAGAGAGGAGCTGGGCCTTTGTCTTCACAATCCAGTGCTGCCTGCCCTCGTTAGCACGGGCCATGGGTTTAGGGCCCGGCATTGCTGTGGAAACACGTGTTACTGGGGGAGAGATCGAGGAAGCTGGCAGCACACCACCTTGGTCACGTTTATGAAGGAATGTAGAGACAGCTAGGGGGGAACTCAGAGGAGAATTTATTTAGAGTTGGGAAAGAGGAGAGCATCCTGAGAGCTGGGGGAGCAGGCTGGGGACTTAGGCTGGTGTAGGGAGAGGGGAGACAGAAAGATAAAGTTCTGTTTTCTGAGATAGAAGTCAGGAGGCGGGCAGGGCCAGCGATGGGGCTGCAGGCACCTCCAGACACCTGTGAACTGTGGACGTCTGTAGGCGACCGCAGACCTCAGCAGACTTCTGCAGCTTGCTCTGGACACAGCTGGGAACTGCGGGTGTGGGGGGAGGGGCTTTCAGGATTTTTAGGTGTCTATCTGATCAGATATCCATAGGGTTGCATCAGGGCTGTATACTTTCACCCTATCTCTTCAATTTATACGCTGAGCAAATAATCCGAGAAGCTAGACTTTATGAGGAAGAACATGGCATCAAGATTGGAGGAAGACTCATTAACAACCTGCGTTATGCAGATGACACCACTTTGCTTGCTGAAAATGAAGAGGATTTAAAACATTTACTGATGAAGATCAAAGATCATAGCCTTCAATATGGGTTACAACTAAACATCAACAAAACAAAAATCCTTATGACTGGGTCAGCACGCAACTTCACATTAAATGGA
>VMDO01017622.1:0-44389 GCA_007922755.1 Pedetes capensis
CTCCTCCTCCTCCTCCTCCTCCCCCTCCTCCTCCTCCTCCATCTTCTTCTCTCTCTCTCTCTCTCTCTCTTTCTGTTTCTATACTAGGGAATTGAACCCAGGTCCTCACACATGCCGGACAAGCGCTCCACCCCTGAGCTGCACCCCCAAGCTCCTTTTTTATTTGTTATCTTGAGACAGGCTCTCACTAAATTGCCCAGGCTGCCCCTCACCTTGACCCTGCGACCCTCCCGCCTGCGCCTCCCGAGTCCCTGGGATGGCAGGTGTTGATGCTCTTGCACGTGGCCCCTTGTGGCTTCCTGGGAATGGCACCGCCAGGACACAGGGTGCTCAGAATCATAATTCCCCCAGTCCTTTGCAGTCCCTTCAATTACTATTATTACTTCCATTTGACAGATAGCTATTGGACACCTACTGCGTCAGCCAGGCAACAAGCCAAGGCTTTCATAGAAATTAAATGTAAGCTCGGTTAGTTAATCCTCTCCCCAGCCACGTGGCACAGCCAGGTATGAAGTACTTTTTCATCCCCATTTTATGGATGGAAAAACTGAGGTGCAGAAAGTTGATGTCAGCACAGGCGTCCCCACGGTTCCAAGGGAGCCGAGCTAGGGTCTGAACCTGGCCCTCCAGCTCCCCGTGAACTTGACTGCGGCCCACACGGCCTGCAGGCTCCCAGGCAGCTGGAAATGCTCCCCAAACACCGGCCTCCAGACCGCGCTGCTGGGCACAATGCCATCCCCTAGACGATTTGAAAGGGCTGGGGTGCAGCACAGTGGGACAGCGCTTGCCTCCTTCTGTCCCAGGGCCTGGCTTCCATTGCCAGTACCACAAAAATAAATCAATACATCAATAAACATAAAGCTCTAAGAAGACAATCCCCGGGCGCAGTGGCTGCGCCTGCGATCCCGGCACTTAGGAGGCTGAGGCGGGAGGATGGAGAGTTGAGGCCAGAGGCTGCCTGAGCAACTTAGCAAGACCCTGTCTGCAAATAATAAGTAAAAGAGAGACAGGCGGTGCAGCCCAGTGGTAGAGCGCTCAGAAAGCATGCGTCAGGCCCTGGGATCAACGCCCAGTACTGGAAAGAAAAAGAAAGAAATTATTTTATGTCAGGACGACTCTAAGACTGTGCAAGGATCTGAAGTGATCTTTGTGCCATTTGCTGAGAACTTTCCCTTTCCTGCTACTGTGTCTGTTGCAGGCTGGGAGTGTTAAATAATATCTACTGAATTAATTCTGTTACCAGTTTCTAAAATCTGGAACATTCTGCATCCTGAAACCCTATGGCCCCATGGGGTCCGGATAAGTGCTGTTATTATTTATGGAGATTTCTGTGAGCCCTGGACTCAGGTGCCCATGGCCAAGACAGACCAGGCCTGCTGTGTTGGTGATCTCCCAGGGACAGCCAGCAGGCATCTGCGAACCAGGAGCCTCCTAGGGGCCATGGTGGGCGTCACAGCCATGTGTCCATTGAGTACAAAGATTTAAACTCAGGATCCCCAGGGTCAGGGGAGGACTGGGGGAGCCTCGCTCGGCCGATGGGAAAACCAAGATGAACTTGTGAGTCCTTTGCCTTCTCAGAACACCTTGCGGCCCTATAGGGCCCAGGAAGCCCCCGAATCAGGCTGGCACAGCAGAGGGACCTCCTGGAGGAGGTGATACTGAGCTAAGACCTGACGGTGAAGAAGGGAGCAGCCAGGGAGATGGATAGCATGTTTCAGCAGCACACGCAGCTTGTGCAAAGGTCCTGAGGTGCTTCTTGAAACCTGTCCTGCGGGGCTGCAAGGTATCCGGGGAGGGGTAGGCCACAGAGATCCATGCTGGCTTTGCCGCTTGTCTGGAAAAACTCCCCAGGTGCCCCTCCGACCCTGGGAAGGCAGAGGTGAAGTCAGCGGCTCCTGTCTCCCAGGTTTCCCTGGAGCTTAGCTCTGCAAACATCAGGACATGATGATATCCTAACAGGTGCACAGCCTCCGCCTCATCCCTGATGCCAGGATGACCCCCCAGGTGGCACACACAGAGGCCCCGGCTAGGGGATCCCCACTCCGTCTGAAGACACAGCCCGGGCCTTGGCGGCCGGTGGCTCTAAGACGGAAGGGTTTTTGTTTTGAAAAAGGCTCTGCTCCGCGGAACCCGGCGTCTCTATGGACCCGCTGTCCATTTCTCCTTCCGGCCTCAGGCCAGAGACCCGGGAGTGACCGATTCCATTCATTCCGGCCCCCAACCTCTCCAGGCAGTCTCTCCGCCTATCATCTCATCGCCTCAGCCTGCCAGGTCGCCCCCAAATGGTCAACTTCTCCCTCCTCCCCGTCTTCGCTAAGTCCAGACCCCATCATCGCATCTGCACCCCGGGGGTTGCCCCCAGCCTGGCTGCCCACAGTTGGTCCTCCCAGAGCAGCCAGAGGGCACCAGTGAGCACAGAGTCAGGGCCCTCCCTGGCTCACAGCCCTCAATGGCTCCCACATCCCTTGGGATCAAAACCCAAGTCCTCCCTGCAGCCCATGAGACCCTGCATGACCTGCCCAATGCCCTCCTCACCTTCCTCCTCTCTCTCTCTATGCCCCTCACTCCCTCTGTTCCAGCCACACGGGCTTCCTTGCAGCGTCCCCAACTTGCCCCGCCCGATCCTGCCCCAGGACCTTTGCATGGCTGTGGAGGATATAACTTCCAGAAAGATGATTTCATCTACCTTTGTGTCCCCAGCACAGTGCTTGCACACAGTAGGTACTCAATAAAGACTCTTTCTACAGTGGAAGGCTTTAATCCATGAAGCCCAAGAAAAACACCTGCATTCCTGGGTCTTTGTTGTTGTGTTCATCAAGTCAGGTCTACCCGGGAGCACTTGGCATAGACACCGATAAAGATATTAGAGGGGGGAGAAAAGGACTCCAAATTTTGGTTGCCTCCCTCTGCCTTTAATTATTTTGTTGACAAGGCTCACAATTCAGCGAGTCAAGGTGGCATTTGAGAGGGACCGTTCCCTTTAGCGTGGCTGACAGCTAATTTGTGGGAAGTTTAATTACAGGCGGCGTTAATTAACTGGCAGAGCGCTGGGCGAGGAAGGCAGCCATCTGTTCGTGAGAACGGCCTCCCCTCCTGGGCCTGGCTGGGAGGCTGTGAGGGGTGGGCAAGGAGAGGACAGGGCGGGGACAGAGGAGGAGGGAAGGGGGAGGAGCCGGCACAGGTCCAGCCTTTGAACCCTGTTCCCAGTGCAGATCTTGGCAGATGACTTCCTTGTGGTCTCCTTCGGTGGCCACTGGGGATGGCAGGAGCAGTTCCTGAGAATCTAATGCTCATGGGATGTATCACTAGGAGCAGCAGGTATGGGATAAGGGAGGTGAAGAACACAATGTCCTTGGCCCACATCGGAGAGAACTGATGCCCACCAGAGGAACTTGGGAGGAGGAATTTGAACAGAACCAGGGGTGATGGACACCCTAAACCATCCAGCTGGGGGTGTGTGGATGGCTCTGCTCCTCATTCCACCATCACTCCTTCATTCCAACCATTCTTCATAGGAATGGGGTGAAATTAAAAGCAGGCTCTGGACACGAGCCTTTTAGATTCCAATCCTAGCTTTGTGACTTCTGAGCTCTTTGCCCCAGAGCAAAGTACTACCCTCTATGAGACTCAGTTTCCTCATCAAAAAAAAAAAAGAAAATGGGTAGCCTGGCATCATGTCGTGCTGTCACCCAGCAACATGGGGTGCTCAGGCAGGAGGATGGCGAGTTCGAGGCCAGAGACAGCCTGTGCAACTTAGGGAGACTCTGACTCAAATAAAAAACAAAAAGGGGGAACAAAAGAAACAAAGATGCAAACTTTTCCTCAATTGTTGTGGATCCTCCGTTGATTGAATCCACAGATGCAAAAGCTACCGGTACCCAGGGACGGCTGTCTGGCATTCTGGACAAGGCAAAAACTACAGGGCTAGGGGCCGAGGTGCGGGACAGAGGCCTGGTCACTGACTGAGTCTCAGCAGACGACAAAGAGGCACAAGGAGCATTGTGGGGAGACGACAGGGCTCTGTGTCTCAATTTGGTGGTGTCTGTGTGACTCAGATCTTGTCAAATTCAAAGAACTGTATATTAAAGGGGATTTTTATTCTGCACATTGTGCTTTGAACAAACCCACCAGGGCTCCCTGTTGGTCTCAGAAGTGAACTCAGACTCATCCCCCTGTCCTAAGGACCTGGTTTCCTTAGCCCGTTTCCTGGGTTCCTCCCCTCATTCCCTGACCAAATCACTTCTCTAGCCATGTCGCTCTCTTTAACATTGCCTGCCTCAGGACCTTTGCACTTATGATTCCTTACACCTAGAATTTACTTTCCCCAAACCTTCCTTTGATTAAATCTTTCCCATGCTTCAGGTCTCGACCGGCCTGTCACTTCCTAACTAAATTCACCATCCCATAACCCACTACTCCATTATCCAGTTGCATTTTCTTAACACAAGCAAATATCAGACTGCCTGATAGTGTGTGTGTGTGGGGGGGGGGTCTCTTTTGGTCACACCAAGATCCCCAGCACAGTGCTGAGTGCATAGTACCTGTTTATTAAATAAAGATCAAAAGGCAGTTGAGTGAAAATTTCAAGCATATGGGAGTCTGGGTTGAAATATTTGACTTGGCCCTGGCATGCTGTGTGGCTTCAGGGAACTTGCTTAACCTCCCTGTTTTGTTTTGTTTTGTTTCTTGAGACGAGGTCTCGCTGTGTAGGCCAGGCTGGCCTTGAACTTGAGATCCTCCTGCCTCATCTCAGCCTCCCAAGTGGTGGGATTGCAGGCAACCTCTCTGCCCTTCGTCTGGAAGGTGGGTTAATAGGCCTCTCTTGCAGGAGTGAGGAGATCTGGCACCGTAGGAAGGGAGCAAGAACCAGCCCTGAGCGCCCAAAATCCTTGGGGCAAAAGCCCCAGTGAACAAAAGGCTGATAACTTTCATATCTGCAGCTGTCCCAAACCTTGGCCTTGCCCAGTTCAGGGCCTGGCCCCAGGGGAAAGTTAGTTGATAGAAAAATGAACAAATCAGTGAACACTTGTTAGCCACTTCAGCTGGCTGATGCTGTCCTCAAACACACCAGCCCTGCCTTTGTCTGACAGATTTTACTCTCTTCTCCAGAATGTTCCAAATTGGTGTGGTCCCAGGGCCTTTGCATAGGCTGTATATCTGGCTCCTCCAGAGGACACCCTTTCTCCAGACTCTTTCCTTTCTTGGCCAGTTCCTCCTTGTCCTTCAAGCCTGCTGCAGTGTCCCTTCCCCCTGAAGGCCACCCCAACCTCTGTCCTCTGGGCTCCCCAGCCCTGGCTGTCCAAGTCCACTTCCCCTGCAGCCTAGGGTTCACTGGAGACAGAAATCTCAGGGTCCCCAGAAAGTCCCCGCACACACAGTGAACCCGATGTGGTCAGCAAGCATATTCACGAGGTCAGAGTTCAAATCCCACTCCATCACCTTTCAGCTCTGTACTACCTGGTGAGCCACAAGCCCTCCTCCCTGACTCAGTTTCCCCTCCTGGAAGATGGAAAACTGGCCCAGGGCCCAAGGAGTCATGCAGAGCCACTCACGGCCCAGGGCTAAGCAGGAGAAAGGGGCCCCCAGCACAGGTCAAGGTCCTTGCCAGCCCCAAGCTCCCACCACTGAGCCTCAGTTTCTCCCTCTGCTACCCCACCCCCCAGGCAAACAGACAGGGTGCCGCCAGGCCAGGCAGGAAGTGGCTTCCACCGGCGCTCGCGGGGCCAGCGGCCAAGGCGGGGGCGGTGGGGCTGGCGCGGCGAGGAGCAGCTGGACGTCCTTGGCAGCCCCGGCTTCCCTGGAGGCGGCTGGCGAGGAGCCCGGGGCTGGCTGCTGGGGGACTGAGGAGGCTGCAGCAAGGCAGAGGGCCCTGCGCGGAGGGGGCGGCTGCGGGTGGAGGCAGGGAGCCCATGTGCACTTATTAAACCCCTACTGGGTGCAGCAGTTGCTGCTTATTCTCAGCTCCACGTGGATGCGGCTGCCTTCAGGAAGCTGTATCATAACTGGGCTATGCCAGGTCCCTCAGTCAATCAAGCGCCACTTAGTAGGAGGCAGACAGGGCAGAGTGCCATCCATAGTTAGGAACCGCCGTGCGCAGCTGCTGCTGTTGTTCCCATTTTACAGATGGGGAAACTGAGGCCCAGAGAGGTTTTTTTTTTTTTTTTTTTTTTTGAGGGGTGGTGTGGCTCTGCAGGCATGCAGCCTGGTGCACAGAAGTGTCTCAGAATGGACTTCTAGCCCGAGTGACAGCAGGCTCAACCTCATCACCCAAAGGGGGAGTAAGCTGATGTCGGGATTGATGTATTCATTCATGCATTCATTCACTAAACATGTGGGTGAGGTGCCCAGTGTTCTTTCAGCCAGGAATTGGCCACATGACTACATTCTGGCCAATGCAAAGTGTGCAATGGATTTCTGGACGCAGTCCTTAGAGAGTAAGTCCTTCCTTACTACTTCTTCCTCACTGCCTGGAATGCAGATGTGAGGGCTGGGACTCATGCAGCTTCCTTGTGCCATGAGGAGGAGGTTACTGACTGAGAATGTAGAGCCATAAGACAGAAGTCCAGTCCCAGACATCGTGGGGACTCTATGTCAACCCCGGATGCACCACTCACATTGGGAACAAGTGAGCCCTGTGTGCTTATTGAGCTGTTGGAGCTGGGTCTTAGATCCCATCCCCAACACGGTGACATTTGCCCCTCCTTGTCTCGCCCAGCAGGGGCCACAGCAGTGACCCCTGGAAAGTGCAACATGAGACGGGGGGGGGGCAGTGGCTGGGAGCAAAGCCCTGCAGAAGCCAGGGGTGCAGGTGCCCCTGGGCCCGTGTGGGGGCCTCAGGCTACTTCTTGGTGCCACCAACACACACACCAGAGCCATGAGCAGGTGCCAGGCGCAGAAAGTACGCAGAGGGAAAGATCCGCGGCTCGCTTCACAGAGACGCAGGAGGAGCGGGGGCGGGAGGGTCACAGGCGGCCCTCGAGGTAAGAGCTGAACCCGAGCCACAGGGCTGGGGCGGGGTGGGGCTGGGGGGCTCCTGAGTCTACTCTTCCAGAAGTCGGAAAGACAGGGCTGCGGAGCAGCGTCCGTGCTGAGCAGCTGCCCAGCGCGATCCACCGCCAGCACGGAGGAAAATGTTTGAAAAATATCACATTGTCCTCCACATGTTTCTGCCATGGTCACTGGCTGGTTTAAAGAAAGTATTTTAAAAATTACAATGGCCGGGCGCAATGGCCACACCTGGGGTCCCAGCACTCGGGAGGCTGAGGCGGGAGGATGGCGAGTTCCAGGCTGGCCTGGGCTACGTAAGGAGATGCTGTCTCAAACAAACAAACAAACAAACAACAACAACAACAACACAATAAGTTAGAATGATGGAGGAACGCAATGAAACTCTGGAGTCAGACACTATGACAGGCCCAGGTGGGTCTCCTCTCGCGGCACGTCCATGGTGGCAGGCGATGTGGCCATCGGAGGAAGAGAACTCCAGAAAGTGCTTTCAAAACAGTCCTGGACAGCCAACTGGCTTCCAAAGTAAAGCAGTTTATTTTCAAAGGCACAGGCAAAACCTGTAGTGCTTACGCCCAGGATGAACTGGCAGCCCAGGTCCCCTGGGTGGAGACAGGGACCCTGAGGCTCTTTTCCTGCCACGCGTGGCCCGGTGGCCACCCCAGCCCCTGCGGTCCTCACTCACCCCGAGACACCGAGCTGCAGGCCCGGATTCCACCGGTGATCACCCACGTTCTACCCCATTTCATTCTCTAACTTTCTCTCCCTGCTACCTCCCTGCCCCGTGCGTGTCTGGCCAGGCACTGAGGGGGTGCTCAGGAGGGCCCCGGGGACTCGCGGGAGGCTGCCGTGTCCTCAGCCAGCCCCAGGGACGGGGCGCTGCAGCGGCGGCGCGAGCCGGCTCGAGTCAGCAGCTCCAGCCTGCGGGAACGCAGCCGGAGCTGGACGGCCCAGATCGGGGGCTGGTGGCCGGGCAGGGCCGGGCCGTCCTCCTCGACGCTCTCGGCGGTGGAGTCCGAGCTCTCCTGTGTGCTGGCCACTGACTGCTTGCAGATGGGGCAGGAGCGCTGGGCGGCCTGGGAGAACCAGGGGTCGATGCACCTGCAGTGGTAGGCGTGGGAGCAGGGCAGGATCTTCAGCCGGTCGCCCTCCTCATACTCGTCCAGGCAGATGGCACACAGGTCGTCGCACCGCGTGAAGGTTCGCACCTGCGCCTTCCGGCACATGGCCATCTTGGCCGCGGGCGGCCGTCTCCACCGGGCCCTGACCCAGAGGCACAGGCGGCAGAGGACGAACAGGGTGGACGCCGCCAGGGCCAGGGCGCGGCCCAGCAGCCAGGACGGGGCGAGCGAGGGCTGGCAGTCCAGGTCGGGGCACGGCGGGGCGTCGGGCAGCAGGAGAACCTGGGCGGATTTGTCACAGCGCAAGATGACGCGCAGGTCCTGCGAGGCGGCCTCGCCCACGAACACCGAGGGGATGGCGATCTGCCGCCTCAGGTCCTCGTACACGGGGGCCATGCGCACCAGGTCGTCGGAGCGCACGTTGTGGACGATGGCCGCCTCGAAGCCGGCCCTCTGCGCGTGCAAGACCTTGAGGTCGAAGGTGCAGTCGTAGCGGCGGATCAGCACGATGGCCCCCAGCGAGCCGTTGCCGCGCCGCGGGCCCTCTATCGGATGGCACGCGTTGGCAGGGTTGGCTTCGATCAGATAGCCCCGCACGCCCTCGGGGGCCAGGGGGACCCCAAACAGCGCCGGCAGACCTGCAAAGTCCACCGAGCTGGAGTTGTCCTGCAGCACCGCCCGCACCACGGCCTCGGAGGGCGCCAGCAGCCAGGCCAGGAGCAGCGAGGCGGCGACCATCGCCGGGCCGGGGGCCAGCGGCCCCATGGCTGCCCTGGTGTCCGGCTCCCTTGCAGCTAGGGCCCACTCGGGACAGCAGATGGGAGGCCTTCGGGCATCTCCGGGGCCAGGCTGCCAGCGGACGCGCACCAGCATGGGAGCTCACCGGCAGGGACAGGCAGCCAGTGATGCCTCGGTGGCCCTACACAGCAACGGCTCCTGGGGACAGCCCAGTCACCATGGTGCCGGGGAGGCCTGGCCGCAGGGTGCTGCCTCTGGTGGCCTCTCAGCCAGATGACGCTGAGGACAGCAGCCCCCAGGGTTCTAGATGCCCCCACCACTGTGACATCGTCTGGTTACCTCCTGTCCCTAGGCACCCTGGCTGCCCGGACCAACAGAGGCCTGGACAGTCCTTGAAAACCCTTCAGACCATCGTCAGCTCCTGGACCACGGGGAGAACTGGTGGCCCCCTGACTCGGATCTACACAGAGCTGTGCTAAGACTCTAGCAGCATCGATCGACTCCCCGAGTCTCCCACTGACCCACCAAGGAAGGTCCTGGTGGTTCCTGAGGAGACCCTGACTGGCCCAGGTCTCCTCCCTGCCCCATGAGGTCTGTTCTTACAACCTGTCCGCCTCCCCTCCTCCCTCTCTGCCCCGCTCCCTCTGCTCTGGCCACATGGGCCTCCTTCCTGCTTCTCCAACATGCCAAGCTCTGTCCTGCCCCAGGGCCTTTGCACAAGTTGTACCTCTGCCTGGAACCTGTTCCTCCTACTCCTTACCTGTCTAATTCCCCTACATCCTCCTCCATGGCCCAGCTTCCCTGATGACCCGATCCAAAACGGCCCCCTCCCATTCTCTACTCATTTCCCCTGCATAATTTTCCAGTAGCTTTGCCTCCCTTGTGCTCTGGGCCTGGTTCATCTGTCTGCCTCGCTGGCTGGACAGCGCTGCTCCTTCAGAGACACGGTCTCTGGCTCTCAGCAGACTCATGGGGCACACAGCAGATCCTTCATACATATTTGTGAAAGGAAGGAGAGGCCGTGAACCCAATTTCTGAATGGGAAAAGTGCGTCAAATTCTGGGTCCAGGAACAAGGGTGGGATTCGAGTTCCTGCATTCGCCTGGCGATCAGCTTCCTGCTGCCCGCAGCTCGGTTTCTCTTTGAGACTCAGCTTGGGGGCTTGAAGCAGCCGCTGAGCCCTCCCTGTTCAGCCCGATCGGCATCCACACCCTGGGGTTTAACCTAAGACCCCCTTGCGCAGGAGAAGGAAGCCCTCACGTTGGCGAGATCGTGCACACTCCCTTCTAGAGCTTTCTTGTTTGCCCAAGTCTTACCCACGGGATCCGTCAGGGGCTTTGTGGTGCGCAGAAACAGAAAACTCAGCACCCACTCGCTTGAGCGGAAGAAGAACCTAGTGGTCTGGGCAGCTGGGAAGTCTCAAGTTTGGGCCTCAGGTGTGGCTTGCTCCAGGCACCGAAGGGCTGGATGAGGCCCGGGCTTCTCTCTGGGGACCTCGGGCCTCTGCCTGAGCCTCGCCTTCCCTCCCTCACAGGCAGCTGCGGGCCTGCCTCTTGCCAGCTCCGCCACCCAGCTTGTCATTTCCTATGTGTCTCCTTGGGTCCATTTAGGTCCCAGCTCAGCCCTGGGCTAATCAGGTAGCCAGAGGGAGGCAGGGCTCCGATTGGCTGAACCCCTGCTCATCCCCAGAGGTGGGGGCGGTCCCACCCCAAAGCCTTAAAGAGGCTAAAGGGAGGGAATGTCCGCCTAGGGCAACAAGGCAATCCTTACCACAGAGGAGAGAGAGGCGGCCCCAGCCCCACCGTGGGGGCTGCTGGGGCCAGGAGTGGCCGGCGGCTTTGTGGTCCTTGGCTTTGAGATAGCGAACGAGGCCCTTTCCTTCCCCAAGCTATAGTGAGTCTGGAAATGAGATTTCACAACACTGGTGGTGGCTGATGGGTGTGTGGGTGCCTCAGATTCTTGCTGAGAGACTTTAAAAAGGCACTCAGTGGAAATTCAAACTGTAAAGTGCAGCCGGGCGCGGTGGCGCACGCCTGTCATCCCAGCCGCTGGGGAGGCAGAGGCAGGAGGATCGCAAGTTCGAGACCAGAGGCAGTCTGCGTAACTTAGCGAGACCCTGTCTCAAAAAAGTAAGAAAGCGGGCTGGGGGCGCAGCTCAGAGGCTCAGCACTTGCAGAGCATGCAAGCGTGAGGCCCTGGGTTCAACCCCCAGGACTGCAAAACAAACAAATAATAAACAAAGCGCTTGCTCCAGCTCCCCCCACCCACCCATCCCTGGCCTCCTTGTTCATCCGCACCTCTATACCAGCGCCCAGGCTGTGTGCCATCCCCACACCTCCCTCAGGCCGCCAGCCGCAGCCGTCCCTTCTGCTCTTTGCTCGAACCTGCAGAGAGAATCCCAGAGGCCCGAGTCTGAGTTCTCACCCCAGCCTTGCTGCCAGCTTCCTGGGCAACCTCTGAGTCCACCCCTACCCTCTCTGTTTCTCTCGCAGTGTCCCCCTCTGCTTGTGGCCTTCCCTCATCTTCATTTTGCCTGTATCCATAGCCCTGTGGCATCCGATCTTGTCAGATCTCGGAAGCTAAGCAGGGTCCGGCCTGGTTAGTACCTGGATGGGAGACGGCCAGGGAACACCAGAAGCTGTAGGCTTGGAAGAAGGACCTGGCAACCCCCTCCCAAAAGTCAATCTGCCATTGAAAACCCTATGAACAGCAGAGAAGCACTGACAATAGTGTTTCCCCTGTTGTACAGAGGGTTCCTATGAGTCGGATACCGACTCGACGGCACCTGACAACAACAACATCTTCATCTTGGTTCTGTTTCTTTCCGCTCCTCTGCATCTGCCTCTCTAGGTTTCCTTTGATCTCTGTTACTCTCTGTCTCTATTCATCTCTGTCTCTCTCTGTCTCTGTCTCACTCTGGCTCTCTGGCTCTGTGTGACTCTGTCTCCCCATCACAGACCCCTGCCTCAGGCCTGACTCTGGGTCACCATGCAGTGGATTTGGGTAGCTCGAAGGCCAGTCTGAGTCCAGATGCAGCTGAGGCAGAGAGAAAGGAGAGTCGTGGGGACCCCCAAGCTCATCCCTCCCTGCCAGGTAAGAGAGTCCCTCTCCTCTCAGCACCTCATCTTCCCCAGGTGCAAAATGACGCTTGTCCGATGCAGGCGCAACAAACACGACCAGAACACAAGTTGCCCATGAGCCGTCCTGTGAGAGTCAGCTTCCCATCACTATAACAAAACACCTGAGTCAGTCAGCTTATAAAGAGAAAAGGTTGATCTCGTCTCACAGTTTGGGAGGTTCCAGTGCAGGGTCACTTGGCCCCGTTGCTTCAGGCAGCACATCATGGCAGGCGCGTGTGTGGAGCAAGGCCACTTACCGCATGGCCAAGGCGCAAAGAGAGAGAAAGAAGAGACTGAGGTCCCATACTTGGAGGCCGTATCCCCAATAACCTAAAGTCCTCCTCCAAGCCCCACCTCTTAAAGGCTCCACCACCTCCTGACAGCCTCTAACCCACAGTTCTTCAGGGAACACTTGTCTGCACAATGGCACCTCCTCTCCCCCATGCACATGGGCGGGATTTCCACCATTTCTCCCAGAAGCTGCCACGTGGATCGTGGACACCTCCTGCGCAGATGCCAGAAGAGGCCAGACCAGGCGGGCACCTGCCTCCCTTGCTCCTGACCCCCAGACCTCCTACTCCTCTGGCTTTATCCCAGCCTGACCCACCAGACCCCATGAGCGGCTCTGTGTTTGCATCTCATCGTTGTCCCAGGCTCAAGCTGCACAGACGAGGGAGAAGGACCCGGCAGCCCACTCCTGAAACAATCAGCCATTGAAAACCCTATGAAGAGCAGAGAAGCACTGTCAGATACAGTGCCAGAAAAGGAGCCCCCCAGGCTGGAAGATATTCAAGAAACGACTGGGGAAGAGTTGCCTCCTCAAAGTAGAGTTGACCTTGATGATTAGAATGGATTAAAGCCCCTGGGACCTCCTTTTGCTGATGTGGCATGACTCAAAACGAAAAGAAACACAGTGGCTGCAACATTGGACTCAAACATAAAAAGATCATGTGCATGGCACAGTGTTGGGTGATGTTTTGTTCTATTGTACATCGGGTCATTATGATTCGGACCCAGTTCAATGGCACCTAACAACAACTACATACCAGGCCCTGAGTTGAGTACTCAAAATGCACTAGCCCATCTGTGGCAGTTAGATTTCTATTGCTGTGACAAAATGCCTGAGTTAATCAACTTATGAAGAGGAAAGATTTATTTTGGTTCATGGTTTCTAAGGTTTTGGTCCATGGTCAGTTGGTCCCATTGCCTTGGGCTTGTGATGACTGAGAATATCATAATGAGAGTGGGAGCTGGAGCTAACCCGCCCACTTCATGGTGGCTGGGAAGGCGGGAGAGAGAGAGAAAAAAAAAACAGGGAGAGGGAGGGAGGAAGAGGCCAGAGTCCCACAATCCCCTTTGATGCCAAGCCCCCAATGACCTAACTTCCTCCCATCAGGCTCTACCTCTTAAAGGTTCCATCAGTTCTCAATAGCACATAGCCTACAACGTGGACCTTTGGGGGACACTTATCCAACTTTTTCCTGCCCCAAAGTAAAAAAAAAAATTCTCTTTTGTATTTATCTAAACTCGTTATAACTTAAGCTTTCAGGTACAGTTCACAATCCATTTTGAATTAATTTGGGGGTATGGCGTGAGGTAGGGATTAGAGCTCATGGTTGTACACCAGTGCAACTAGCCTGCTGTTCTTGTTGAAAATAATTGCCTTTTGTCAATGGATTGTCTAAAAGCAAATGAATGTGTGTTTGGGTTGAGGGATGTCTTTTCCTGCATTCTCTGTTCTGTTCCACTGATCTACTTGTCAATTGTTAGGCTGATATCACTTATCTTGATTCCCACAGATTTACTGGGCATCGATTTCAGGGAGTAAGGTCCACGTGGCATCAGCTCCACACACAGACTTCCAGCAGAACCTCAAAAGCTGTTGGGAGTGGAGAAGTTTCCACGTTTTCCGTGGATCTTCCCTGGCCAACGAAAGCTCTTGTATCTTGCGTTTTCTCCCTCAATCCACATGCCCAAATCGTACCTCCCAAGCACCCGGGATTTGCTGCTTGGTGGCATTTCATTGCACTGATGTGTTTGTTCACTATTTGCCAAGCACCTGCCAAATGCCAGACCCTGTGCTGGGCACTGGGGACACAGAAGTGATTGAGTCACAACCTGTCCCCACCCTCCTGGGGCTCTGTTAGGTAGAGGTGGCAAATGTTGAACTCTGTCCTGACAGATGAACAAGACCGTTTCAAACAGTGATGCGTCCCCCGAAGAAAATAACAAGGACATGAGATCAAGTGGCTGGGAGGCGAGATGGATGGAAGATGCTAGAATTACTGGGTGAAACTTCAGTAGAAACAAGAGGTTTGCAGAGCCTCCAAGTGACTCTCAAGAGAGTTATTTATTTGGAGCTGGGCGCAGCACTGCACATCCGTAATTCCAGCGACTTGGGAGGCCGAGACAGGAGGATTGCAAGTTTGAGGCCAAAGGCAGCCTGTGCAACTTAGCGAGACTCTGTCTCCAAATAAAAATAAAAATGGGGCTGGGGGTGCAGCTCGGTGGTAGAGCATGCATAAGGCCCTGGGTTCAACACCTAGTACTGAAAAAAAAAAATCATTCTTCATTTGGAAAATAAGAAGGTAACTTTCCCAGAATGAAATCTGGCCCGCACCATGTCAGCTAAGGGATCAAAATTAACATCCCCAGTGATGAGACGTGGGGACACCCTGTGCTTCCCATGCGAGGCTCTGAAAAAGTCAGAGTGTTGTCCCCATGGGATCTGGGCAGGGGCGCTGAGCTCCAGGCGGAGCCCGGAAAACTTCGGCCAAACTCCAAGTGAGAGATGCTCTGTAGGGTGCCTGGCAGCGCCCTTCAAAAGAGTCAAGGTCACGAGGACCAGGACAGAATGAGGGAGGTCTCTGGAGGGAGGGGACGGAGGTGAAAGATGACCAAGGGTCACATAGGATCCTGGATGGGATTTGGGGGGAGATAGAAGGGGTTCAAAGAGCAATAGCTGACATTTCTGAAAACCGAAAGACTCATCTCATATAAACAGAGGACAGAATGGTGGCACTGGCCGGGCGTGGTGGCGCACGCCTGTAATCCCAGTGGCTTGGGAGGCGGAGCCAGGAGGATCGCAAGTTCGAGACCAGAGGAAGTCTGCGTAACTTAGTGAGACCCTGTCTCAAAAAGTACAGGAAAAAAGGGGGGGCTGGGGTGCAGCTCAGTGGTCCAGCACTTGCAGAGCATGCAGGCGCGAGGCCCTGGGTTCAACCCCCAGTACTGCCAAAAAAAAAAAAAAAAAAAAAAAAGAATGGTGGCACTGAGGTCTGGGAAGGGCAGAGGGAGGGAGGGTGGAGAAAAGAGGGTGAACAGCCAATGGCCACAGGTGCCCAGGGGAGACACCTCAACTGCTGCAGCCCACGGGAGGACAGTGATGGGGAGCAGCCCATGGCGCTCTGTGCGGTGGCCACACCTGGGATCCCAGCGCTCCGGAAGGCTGAGGTGGGAGGAGCGCTTGTTCCAGGCCGGAAGCAGCCTGCATAACTTCTGGAGACCCTGTCTCTAGATAAAAAGTTTTTTTTAAAAAATGGGCCAGGGGTGCAGCCTGCAAAGTTGGCTTGAGTACCCACGTCCTGCGAAAAACCAAAAGTAAGAAACCGGTGGCCTCCACAAGGCACATGGATTCGTTAGTAATTCAGTGTTCATACGAGCCTCCTGGTGTGATCCTCTTTCCATAGTTATGTAAGACGCTAGCTTTAGGGGAGGGTGGGGGAAGGGTATGCAGAAACTCGATGCTATTTCTGCAACTTTTCTGTAAGTTTAAAATTATTTCAAAACAAAACTTTTTTTTTTCAAAAACAAAAAAAATCAGTAATCCTTAAGGCACCCCCCCCAAAAAAAAAAGAAAAATCCTTAAGGGATTAAGAAAAATATAAGTCTGAGAAAGAGGCAGTAGCTAGCGAGGAGGGCGGGAAGGGTCACCCCCTGCCCTGGGATATTTAAACAGAGACCTGAAGTGCAAGGAGGTGTTGGCAGGAAAGGACAGGGTGGAGCAAGAGCAGACTTCCAGCAGGTGAGAACAGCATGAGCAAAGGTCCTGTGGCAGGGGTTGGTGTGTCTAAGGAAGAGCAGAGGGGAGTGTGGCCGGTGAGGATGGCAGGTAATGACAAGGAGGCAGAGCTGATGATGGAGGCTCCTAGGGACCCTGAAAGACAGTTTGCATTTTATCCTCTGTGCCGCACAGAGCCTGGACTCTTTGGGCCCCTGAGACCAGGATCTGGGGACCAGTCCTGTATGTGGAATGTGGTCCTAGGAGGCGAAGAGAGGAGGGAAGAGGCAAATACAGGAGGCTGGAGGTGCTGCTCAGTGGCAGCGCATACCCAGCGTGTCGAGGCTCTGGGTTCCATAACCGGCGTCCCTCCAAAGGCAGCAAACATGTGGCTGTGAGCGAGCAAGGGGTGTCTTGGGCAGGGGAGGGAGTGTCTTCCCTTGGGACCTCCAGGAGCGTGGCTTGAGCATGGATTTTGCCGTTGTCCCATGCCAAGGACGAGGGAGCTGGGGTATTTCTGCATCCGGCAGCACACCGGGGCCAGGGGCCGCTGGGAGGCATGGCCTGAGAGGCCCAGCCTTCTTTGGGCAGAGGCACAGCATCCCTGGGCAGCGAGCCCGTGCTGGAATGCCAGGCGGCTCTCCAGGGAAACAGTACAGGCCCAGGGGATGTGGACAGCCGGCCAATGGAAGCAGCAACAGAGCCCACAGGCCTGCACCTGGCAGCCCAGGAGTGTCTCGCTACTCATCATCATTTAAATTCATTACAATGAAATACAATTTTAAAAAACTCACCTGTGCACTTATACTGGCCATATTTCAAGTACGCTATAGCCACATGGTTGGTAGAGCACTGCACTGCAGTCTCTGAGGTCCCGAGTTCAAATCCCAGCACCGCAAAAATGGGAGAAGGACCAGGCAATCCACTCCCAAGGCAATCCCGAAACAGTCAGCCATTGAAAACCCTATGAGGGTCGCTATGAGTTGGATACCGACTCCACAGCACCTAACAACAACAACAACATAGCCACATGGGGGTGACTGTGTTGGGTGGCGCCAGTCTAGAACATTCTCATTATTCTAGAATGTTCTAATAGCCAGAAGATGTTAAGCAAGAATATGATACAATCTGGTTTAAGCTTGAAGATTAATCTGGCTATTAGAGGGAAATAGCCAGGTGGGGTTGAGGGCAGGAGCTGGAAGCCTGCAGAGGTCCCTGGGGTAGGTGTCCAGACTGGAAATGATGGAGGCTTGGACTGGTGCAGTAGCAGTAGGAGAGGAACAAAGCCACTGGAAGTCCCATTTGAATGTGAGAGGTCCAGGGAAAGGAGAGGGAGGAGATGACGCCTGGATTCTGCTGTGAGGCAGGTGAAGTTGAGGACCCAGGCGGGGAACCAGACTCAGAGGCAGACACTGGGCTTTGGGACACTGCCATGTTGGAAGTGTCAGAGGAGAGCCAAGAAGACGCCGAGTTAGCAGCTGGACCGTCATGGCGGAGGCCTGGGCAGCCGTGAGGAGCTGGGCCTGGCGGGGGGTGGGGAGGGGGAAGTTGGCCAGAAGCCCGGCTGGCAACCGCTGGCCGTGAGGTAACACATCAGGCAGAAGCCGAGCCCCTCTCCAGGCTCAGAGACGCAGCTTGCCTCAACGCTAACAAGTTTCGCCTCTGAACGGCGGCGGCGCGCGGGTGTGGATGTGTGTGTTTAATTCAGGAATGAATTTAATTCTAATTCTGCCGACTTCAGGGATGGGAAACAGCTGTCTAACGAGTTAACAGCGGGTTTTAAATAGCTGGCATCTGTTTGCTGTCTGAGCCAGAACCTGCCAGGGCTGCTCCGAGGCTCCCAGTTTGGGGAGGGGGCCCTGGTCACAGCTCCGGGGACCGTACAGAATAGGTGCCTGGCAGTCCCAAGACCCTTGACCACCGGGCAAATTGGTGAACGAGCAACTCTGATTTTGCAGGACATTCCCTGGGGGCTTAGTAGCCAGTAGGTGCTCAATAAGTGCTCACAGAAGCCCAGATGAGAGTCTCATGGCTAGCTGCAAATCAGATCTGACTTCTCCCTCACCCAGCGCCTGCTGTGGCTCCCTATTGCCCTTGGGTTAAAGTTGAAACTGCAGGACATAGCCAAGCAGTGGAAGCAAGTTCTCTTCCCTGTACGATTTCTGGTGCCTCATCTATAAAAACCGGGACTGTTTATCCACCACGCGGGAGCCAGACCCAGTCTGGGGCCACAAACACAGCAGTGCCCACGTCCCCCTCTCCCCTCACGTTCTTCCTGGCTGCAGCGCCAGAACTAGCCTGTGCCTCAGTTTCCTCATCTGTGAATGGAGATCTGAGTAAAAGTTTCCAGGTGTAACCCAAGTTAACCACCGGCTGAATAAGCACTGTGGAAGGGCGTAATTAATCTTTTCAACTAAATGACGATATAGTATAATTTCAATGAGCCAAAAGGGCTCAGGAGAGGAAACAGAGCAATTGATGTAACTGAGGGGACCGTGTCAGGCTAATTGGGATGGGAAATCAGGGAGAGATTATTTGAGATGAATTTTGAGAGATTTCCACAGAGGAAAAGGAGGGGCCATCCCTATGCAAATTATGAGCAGGGCATTCCAGGCAGAGCACGCAAGTGCAAAGGTCCTGAGGCAGGACCAGGTTTGTATATTCCCAAACAGCAAGAAGCCTAGCAAGACTGGAACAGGAGCAGGAAAGACAGTAAGTCCAATGCCCCTGGCAACTGGGTCATGCAGTTTGAATGTTAACCCAAGGGCGATAGGGAGCCCCTGCAGGTTCTGCAGAAGGGAGAGGGGAGATCCGATTTGCCCCTGGCTGCATGGCTCTCATCAGGGTTTCTTCAGGCACTGATTGGTTGACTGATTGTAGTCCTGGGGGTTGAACCTGGGTCTTGAGGACACTGGGCAAGTGCTCCACTACTGGACCACACCCTGGGCACCTTTTTTTTTTTTTTTTTTTTTTTTTTTTTTTTTTTTTTTTTTGCGGTACTGGGGGTTGAGCCCAGGGCCTTGCACCTGCATGCTTTGCAAGTGCTGCACCACTGAGCTGCACCCCCAGCCCATTTTTTTTACTTTTTGAGATAGGGTCTCGCTAAGTTACGTCAACTGCCTCTGGTCTCGAACTTGCGATCCTCCTGCCTCTGCCTCCCAAGCCGCTGGGATTACAGGCGTGCACCACCACGCCCATCTCACCCCCTGCACCTTTTATATTTTTGAGTCAAGATCTTGCTAAGTTGCACAGGCTGCCTCCGACCTCGAACTCAGGACCCTCCTGCCCCTGCCTCCTCAGTCACTGGGCTGACAGGCGTGCGCCATCGTGCCTGGCTCAAACCAACTCAAGTATAGAGATAGAAATCAGACGGTCCCTTGGAAAAGGGGGACGGACTGGGCAGAGGCGCTGCGAAGGCACCCAGCGGATCTTTTGGGGGTGACAGTCGCCATCCTGATTAGGCCAAGGGCTCTGCAGACAAATACGCCATCTCGGATATAAAACCCGCCCTCTCAGAGACGGCCTGGCTGCGTGGTCAGAAGCGCCCGTGCCTCGGTTTCCTCACCGTGAATGGTGGTGGTGTGTGTTCAGAGGCCGCAGCCGTGTGAAGGGCGTGAGGGGGCCCTGGGTAAGCGTGCGTGTGGACCCAGTATAAATACTCACGCGCGCACCCAACCCAGCCACACATCGCTTGACAGGCACGCGTCCTGAGGACGGCGCCGTGGTCAGGCGTGGCCTTGCGCAGGCCTCGCGGAGGAGACGCGCCCGCGCCAAAATGGCTAGGCTGTCGCTGGGCCGTAGGCTCGGGCAGCCATGGTCTGTCCATGGCTGTCATTCCCTGCGACGTAAATAGCACGTGACTCCGTGCGGCTAGGCAGGCTCCCCTCCGGGGGAAGGGCAACATTTAAAGTCTGCAGACTATAAATATTGAAACGTTATCCGTTGGACAATAAATGCCCGACCTCATCAAACGGTGCGCTGCCTTCTGGGCTGTTTGTTTGGGACAGGATCACTCGGGGCCCAGGTCAGCCTGGAACTCGCCATCCTCCTGCCTCAGCCTCCTGAGCGCAGGCATCACAGGCGTGGCCACCGCGCCCGGCTCCGCCCCCAGCTGGAGGTGAGAGCTGTTGAGGTTGCGACGAGGTCTCAGGCCGGCCTCCAACTCGCCATCCTCCCGCCTCAGCCTCCCCAGCGCTGGGGCGACAGGCGGGCAGCCTGCGGGGCTCGTTTGTAGTTTTTCAGTAGGTGCCCACGGTACCCTAGTGAGGCTGTTTACACTAGGCGACAGGGACCTGCAGGTCCCCAGAGGCAGCGTGCGGGAGGAGGGCCCAGGGCGGTTCCTGAGGCCAGGAGCCTCCGATCTTCCTGCCCCGCCCTGCACACAGCCCCATTCCCCGGGGACAGGAGCCAGGGCCTCGCCAGCCTTCGCCTCGCCCGGGCCACGGAAAGCAATTTCTGAACGCTGCGCTCCCCGCCAACGAGCCCCAAGATTAATCACGGCCACAACCGCACAGGCGCCGCCTAAATATTTCATCGCCAGGCTGGGCGCTGGCACTCGGCGCTCCCGCCGGCTGCAGGAAGCTCACGCCCGCCCTGGTTTGCTGTTCGGCTTGGTCGTAAAGGGCGCAGCAGGGGTGGGGTGGGGCGCCCCGCAGCCGCTGGATCAGGTGTGGGGAGGGATTCGGGTTCCACCTCTGCATCTTTGCAAGAGACCAGCTGTGCCGAGGGACTGAGGGAGTGAAGGGGAGCCTGGGCCACCGCGGGGCTTTCAGGGGAGACCTCCGGGCGCTTGTGTCATTTGGGGAAAAGGCCAGCAGCCCCCCTGTCCCTCCCAAAGGACTAATGAACGCTCCTCTGTTCCTGGGACAGATATTTCTGGGGAGTGGAGAGGGGCGGGAGGCTAAGAGCCCAGATAACAGGATCATAGAGAGCATCCAGTTCAGCCTTGGAATCTTCTTGGCTGTGTGACCTTGGGTGAGTGTCTTGACCTGTCTGGGCCTTGTTTTCCTCACTGCAAAGTGAGGAAAAAATAATATCCTATTACATGAGGATGGGAGAAGGAAGTGGCAATCCAGTCCCAAGGCAATCCCGAAACAATCAGCCATCGAAAACCCTGTGAGGGTCGCTATGAGTTGGACACGACTCTATGGCACCTAACTACCTAACATGGCATGAGCCTGCTGTGTGACCTAAAATAGATCTAAAATCCTTATTAAGCTGAGCCTGGTACTGCGCCCCTGTGACCCCCAGGTCTTAGGAGGCAAAGGCAGGAGGATCCCAAGTTCCAGTCCAGGCTGGGCTACACAGTAAGACGCTGTTTCCAAAAAAACAAATGACAAAATAATAAATAAATCCATACCCTCCACCAGAGTGATTGACACAGTGTCTGCAACAATGGGCTTAAACATAAATAAGATGGTTTGCCTGGCACAGAATCGGCAAGTGTTTCGATCTGCTGTAAGAGGGTCGCTATGAGTCGGACTCGACTCGACGGCACCTAACAACAACAAAGCCATCCTAGAGGGGCTGTGGGGTGGCTCAATGGTTGAACACACGCCCAGCATACACAAGGCCCTGGTGTTATCCACACCACCAAAAAATTCCTTACAAAGTTTTCAGTGTGGGGCCAGGTATACAATAGGTGCTGACTTAGTGTCAGCTATCATGAGAAGACTGTTCTCACCATTTGTTGAGCACTAAGCCCTGTCCTGGGTTCCTTCCCCACCACTGTGCTCAGACTTTCTTATTCTTTCATCCTTGCACTTTACATATGGAGGCTCAAAGCCATGCAAAGGTTTGATCAGGGACTCATGGCAGGATGTGGCCCAAGAAAATCAGAGGTACTTCAATGGCCTTTTTTGGGCCTTTTCTTTTTTCTTTTCTTTTCTCAACTGTAGTAGGGGCTGAATCCAGGGCCTCGGGCATACTTTTGCAAGTGCTCTACCACTGGACTGCAACCACAGCCCCTCTTTTATTTTACTTTTATCCTGAGACAGAGTCTCACTAAGTTGCCCAGGCTGCCTGGGGCCTTGAACGTGCAATGCTCCCACCTCTGCCCCCCAAGGTGTGCATAGAGAGGCACCAGCGATTGGGGCCTTTTCTACCTGCTGGTAGGGAAACTGAGGCCCAAAGTGGGGCAACCACGGCTCTGGAATGTTACTGTCTCTCTGCTGCTCTAGAACAGGGACAGAAGCTGAGTGGCTTGTTTTGATTTCCAGCGAGTCTCTCGACACCTCCACTGTCCCTACGGGTGACAGGTGACCGTTTCAAGTCCCTCTCCCCTTGCCAGTGTCCCAAGCTTTCTTGGCCTCAGGCCTGCAGTCTGCTGCCTCCAATACATTCCACACAGAGCCAGAGGGTCTGCTTACACAAAGAGGAGACCATGATCCTCTCCTGCCCACAGCCCCCGGTGGCTCCCACCTCCCTCAGGGTGAAAGCCCAGGTCCAACCTGCAGCCCCCAGGCTCTGGCTGCCCTGCTAACTCCCTTCCCCGCCTCCCTCCTCACTCTCTCCCCCTGCCTCCAGACACTCACTCTTCACTCCTCCAACATGCAGGTTTGGTCCTGCCCCAGGGCCTTTGCACCACCTCAAGTTTTCATATCTCAGCTCCTCTGTCATTTATTCCTTACAGACTTACTGGGGAAAGAGAGGCCAGGGTGTTGGAGGGAGAAGGATGGGAGACAGAGGAGCACACGGATGTCGCTAGGCTGGGGGTGCACTGGAGGCAGAAAAGGCCCTGGGGCTGGGTAGGGGCAGCCGCTGTGCAGAGCCCCACCCGGCCCTGCTGGCTGCCCAACTTGCGAACATCAACACTCACCAGAGATGCGGGAAATATTTTCTCTCTGAGGACACTTTTGGCAGAATACAATCCCTCCGGCTTTTTTCCCTGCAAAAAACATGTCTATCAAAACCGTCCCTGTGGCTCTAGCACAGGAAGGAACCTCAGACTCGGTCTGCGGACCACGGAAAGGGCTCTGGGGAGAGGGAAAGGCAGCCCCCACCACCCTTGCCCTCCACTGGGAAGGCAACAGAGAAAACAGAAAGAACAGTAGTGAAGAACTCTCTGCCCCCAGTGCTCGGCCAGGGCTGGACCTGCCAGTCTATGCTGGCCCAATGTACCTGAGGGACGCCACCATGACTAGCTCCATTTTTTGGATGGAAAAAAAATAAAAGAGCTCAGAGAGGGAAAGACACTTTCCTGAAGTCACACAGCACAGCTAAGATTCAAATTCAGCTCTTACCCGACCTCTCCAGGATAACCATCCTCCCGGGATGAGTGTGGGAGCCACAGCAGCTGGTTCTGGAAAAAAGAAATAAGACTAAACACAGGGGACTGAGGACTCTAGGCAGCCCCATGTCCTGGCCCAGACTGGGGAGAGAGGAGGCCACTCCTGTCTACAGAACTCTTAGAAATAAACAAGAGCATCCCGAACCCCAAAGATTCAAATCAAAACTCCGTCCTCAGTCCCCTCCCCAACTCAAATCCCAGCTCTGCCACTTTCTCGCTGTGCAACCTTAAACAAGTTACTGAACCTCTCTGTGGTATGGTTTCCCTGTTAGGACGTAAAAATAACTCCTGCCTCCTGATTGAAAATGTTGATGTTGGAGAAACACGTGGGCTGTGGACCCGGCACACAGTAGGTGCTTATGAATGTGAGGAATGGTTGGACCTGTGATTGCAGAGCAGAGAGGGGGAAGATGAGGCCTGGTCTGCCCTGCGGCCCGCTGGCCCTGGGAAACGCAGCAGGAAGATGGCTCTGGTCCCAGAGCCCAGGCCTCCTCCACTGCCACCCGCATCCCTGGCAAGGGATTGACTTTTCTAGAACGTTGCCCCTCCTCCCAGTTTCCACCAGGCGCCAGCAGCGCGGCATAAATCCCGCTTTACGGCCGTTATTGACGGGGAGCCGGGAGCGCGGCCCCAGCCAGCCCCAATTAATTTTCCCGGCTGGCATCTGTGTGCAGCGCGAATTTCTGAGCTCCTGGAAGGAGGGGGCAGAGCCGGTTGGGGACAGGACAGGCTGAGTACAAGGTCGTGGGCAGGCTGGGCTGCTCTAGACACCCATTCTGGGAGCACTGTTCAGGGATTCCCAAATTCTGAGTCCCAGCTCCTCTCTGGAGAATAGGATAGGCAAAGCCGAGGGGGCAACGAGGTTTTCCAATCTTAAATTAGGATGGAAATGAGTTTTTCCAAGAGCCAAACCCAAAGGAAGTGTGTTTTTTCGATGGAACAGCTTGCTGGCACAAGGCACAGCCGGTGCAAAGGCCCTGGGGCAAGATGGAGCCTGGCATATAGCAGGAGCAGCAAGGAGGCCCGTGTGGCTGGGGCAGAGGGAGGTGGGGGGGAGGGGACAGGACTGCAGTGAAGACCTGGGCTTAGACCCCCCCCAGGGAGGTGGGAGCCATGGAGTGCTGTGGGCAGAGGCTGGAGAGCTGACTCAGTGCTCACTGGCGCCCTCTGGCTGCTGTTTGGAGAACTTGGCGGCTTCACAGCGGACAACAAAGCCCAGTTATTAAATTCCCCTGTTGCCTGACGCAAGCTGGGCACCACCGGCCTCCTCCCTCCCTCAGAGGAAGATCAGTGCCCGCGAGGAGGCCAGAAATGACCTTTCTGCAGAGCCACAAGTGCTCCTAATTTGCCCTGTTCAGTGCGGCAGAGCGGCTGGGGCTGTCAAATTTAATTTTTAAAATTGTGTCAAAACCCATAACATCAAATTCCTCACCTTAGCTAGGCGCAGTGAACGCCTGGGATCCCAGCGCCAGGGAGGGTGAGGCTGGAGGAGGGCGAGTTCTCGCGAGACCCTGTCTCAACCTCACGAGATCTTGTCTCCAGGTGGGGGCGGAGTCAGGCACGGTGGCCAAGCCTAGGATCCAAGCGCTGGGGAGCCTGAGGCCGGAGGATGGCGAGTTCTACGCCAGCCTGGGCTGGGTAGACACACTCTGTCTCAAAAACAAGCAAAATGAAAATTAAAAGATCTTCTTTCTTTTTTTCATTTTGGGGGTCGCATCCAGACTCTCGTGCATGCTAAGCAAGCCCTGCTGCTGGGCTGCACCCCAGCCGGTTTCAGCCACTTTCAAGTGTACGGTTTTGCCGTGCAGTCATGGCCACCATCCATCTCCAAAACTTTCCATCCTCCCAAACGGAAGCTCTGTCTCCATTAAACACTAGCTCCCACCCGCTCCCCAGCCCCAGGCACCTACACTTCTACTTTTTGTCTCTGTGGGTCTGATGCCTCCAGAGACTTCGTGGGAGTGGAATCCTGCACTGTGTGTCCTTCTGGGTCTAATGTATTTCTTTTAACACAATGTCCTCAAGGTCTAGCCATACTTTAGCATGTATCAGACTTTCTTTCTTTTTCATTGCCAAGTAATATTCCAGCATGTGGATGGACCATATTGTGTTGACCCATTGGTCGGTGGACCCGTGGCTTGGCTCTCACCTCTTGAGTAGTGTGAATAAGAGGGTCATGAGCCTGGGTTACAAACATCCCTTTGGCGTCTGCCATATTGCTCGGTGTGGCTGTAGAATGATGAAGAGAGAATAGAAACAAGTGGATTTTCTTTTTTCAGTGAAATTTAGTTTCCCATCAGGGCCAACAAATGGCATCTTTCAAGCCACCCACGTGTGTGACTGTCCTGCCCTAGAGACCATTCTGCCGAGTCCCCACCGCCCAGAACCTGCAGCTGGTGGAGGACTCAGGACCGAGATAAAGCCTCGCGAGGCCACTGCTTCCTCTGCTAGGGGCAGGTGGTCCGCACCCGCAGGCATGCGACAAAGGCCGCTACGTCCTTGGCCGCTGTCCTCTGGCTGATCCTGTGCAAGAGCCCGGGAGCAGCCACTGCCCAGCCCAGCTTCTCCCGGCCTCGGGTGGTGTCTGTGAGCACCGCGGAGCCCGGAGCGCGTTCCTGATCCAGCCTGGGGGTCAGGAGAGACTGCCAGCAGGAAGAAGACCCTGTGCTCAGCCCAGGGGTGCGGGGAGCCCCCCAAGGGGGGGACGCCCCAAGAACAAAGGGCTGGACGCCTGGAGTAGCGGAGGAGGCGTCTCCCCGACAGGGCAGAGACCAGTCATCACTCTGCCTGAGGGGGGCAATGGCACCTGTGTCCAGATGGGGAAACTGAGGCAGGGGAGGGGACGCCTCTCTCTCCAGGCCTCACGGCTGGTACTGGGGCAGCTTCATTTGTCCAGTGGGTGGTTTTGGTCTTCAGTGGGACTCGTCCTAAATCCGAGAGCCCCTTAAGATAGGAGTCAAAACAAGGAAGATAATAATGGTAGCGCTTGCTGATCCCTCCTCCTCCTCCTTTTCTTTTGTCTTTTTCTTTTTTCTCTTTTTTCTTTCTTCTTTTTTTCTTTTCTTTCCTTTTCTTTTTTTTTTTTTTGTTTGTTTGTTTTGAGACAGGGTTTTGCTATGTAGCCAGGCTCTGCCCCCACCTGGAGACGAGATCTCACGAGGTGGAGGCAGGGTCTCCGGAGGCTGAGGCCAGCCTGGAGCTCAGCTCCACCCCCCTTCAGCCTCCCAAGCACTGGGATCCCAGGCGTGGCCACCTGGAGGCAGATTTCCCGAGGTGGAGACAGGGTCTCCTGAGGCCCAAGCCGGACTGAATCTCGCCATCCTCCCGTCTTAGCCTCCTGCGCCCTGGGATCACAGACACGGCCTCTGCACCTGCCTTGTGCAGCGCTTCCTGCGTGCTAAGCCGCTGTCGATGCTGTGCGTTAGGGTCAGCCAAGGCCAGGTACAACCTGACGTCTCTTATACACCTTTTTTAAGTGGTTGGAGATAAAAATCAAAGGATCCTATTTGGGGACAGGTGAAGCCCATAGGACACGCCCATCTCTGGATAGTGTCTTACAGACGTGTGACGGACGATGCCCATTTGCTCCACGCCAGCCACCGTGGCTGTCACGTGATAACGGCAGAGGGGCTGACATGAGCAACTGAGCCCCCAGATGTTGACTTTCTGCCCCTTCTTTAAAAAATTTTCAGAGCTGCGCACGGTGGCAACCTGTGTAATCTCCACAGCTGGAGGCTGAGGGGGAGGATCACGAGTTGGAGGCCAGCCTGGGCTACACTGTGACCCTGTCTTAGGGATGAAACCAGTGCGCTGGCGGGCGCTGCTCACGCGTTCCTGCACCCATTCTTTGCCTCAGCTGCGAGTGAGATGCAACTGTCTTCCTCGGTGTATACATTCGGAGAAACTGAGGCATGCAGCACAAGAAGCTTGGGCTAGGTCACGATGGGTGAGGGGTCAGGTAGATTTGGGCACAGAGCTGCCGGACGCCCTGTCCAGTGCTCTCCTCTCTGCGCCACACTAAGGTCCAGCGCTTGCAGGCTGGGCCTCAGCTTGTAGGGACGGGGAGTCTGCGTCCAGATCTTTCTACCGCGAGTCAGGGGAGCCCCAGGATTGGATCGTCTGTCCTGGAGCTCCAGCAGGGCCCCAGCATCACTGCACCCAAGAGGAAGGACACGGGGCAGCCAGCAAGGGCCGGAGCAAAGCTCTGCTGTCCTCGCTGCCCCTCCCCCCGGAGCATCCGGGAAAGAAGCCAATTAAGAGCAAATCAATTAAGCAAACCGAGCGCTGGCCGCTGCCCTGTTATTCTGCCCTGGGCCAAGAGCTGCTCTCCAGCCCGGCCGACTTTGGTTCAGGCAGATGCGCTTGTGGTCAGCGCCGGGAAGGAGCCTGGGGTCCTGGAGGAAGATGGGTGGGTGAGGAACCCAGAGATCAATTGTGGGAGCAGGAGCGGCGGAGGAAGGGGAGTCTGTGCTGCGTGGGGCGACCGGGAGCGCGAGCAGAGCCTCGGGAACAGAAGGCGATCATTTGCTCATTTTCTCTGTCAATCACGCGATGGAAGTCGCTGTGACTTTGTCGCGCGTTATCTGAGCAATGTGAACCCTGAAAAGGAAGGATCAGAAAGCAGCCTCTCCCTGCGGGGCTTGGGGGCACCTGCGGCTGCCTCCTTGGGGCTTCTGCGTGGACCCTGAAGACAGAGCAGAGATGCGGAGAGAAGGGAGCGCCTGGATCCAGATGGTGCTGGAAGCTCAGCCACCCCTGGCCCCGCCAGTTGTGAGCCTGGCATTTATGTATGTGGCTGCTGTGTGTTCACTGATAATACTCTCAGCAAATACTTCCTGACCTTCACCTTCCCAGATACACAGGATTAGATTATTAGTCAGCAAATCTCACTTGACCTTTCCCCAGAACATCATGGGAGGAATATGCCAGCCCTGCCATAATTTCACCCCAGTGACGGGCCTTGCTTTGGCCAAGACGCTGTAAGCAAAAGCGACTGTGTACCCATTCTGAGTGTGGGCTGTGTGAGTCACAGCATGTCTCTGCGTGTCTTCCTATGTTACTACCTTTTGGCCTGAGACCGATTTGCCCAGAAGAACCATTAGCCCGTGGGATAGGACAAGCCCATAACCAGATCTGGACACAATTCCTAGGTTAGAACTGAGCCCAGCTGCCCTGTGGACATGGGAATAAGAAGTAAATGCTCATAGTTTCATGCCAAAGAAATGTTGGAGATGTTTGTCATGCAGCGGTAGCTGACTGCTACATGAGCACGTGGTAGCTTTGCCTTTCCTGGCTTCTGTAATAGGTTGGACTCACTGGGGAGCATGTGTGAATTCTGACCAATGTGAAAATACCTGTGTCACTTGCATGTTAGAGCACTCAATACTAGTGACAGACACACAAGAGCTCTCTCTGTTTGTACCTCAGAAATCAATCATATTCCAGACAACCGCTGCACCATCAGCCAGGATCCTGGAGTGAGATAGCATGGGGAAGGACCTATGGTCATGATAAAGATGCATCTTATACTTGGTGGCATCTTAGCATTAGTGGAACACAGCAATAAGTAGGTATGTGGCAGGGTGTGTTAGGAGCTGAGGACTGGTGTGTCACAGAGGGACGAGAGAAAGATCATGATAAATGTACAATACGACTGGAGGTAAAGCAGCCTTTGGTGGTGTTAGCCTCCGAGAGTGTGGGGCTATATGTTACTGCAGCAAACCCAAGCCAATCCTGACTGATACAACACGAATGGGGCTTCTGGACAGTCAGGTCAGAAAGAGGGGGCAAGAGGTGGCCTAGATTCTGGGTGAATAAATTGGTAATGTTTATCAAACCTTTCTTATGGTCCAGGTGGTACACTCAGCGCCTCTTTGAATGATTTCACTTAATTTTCGTAACCATGCTAGGGAGTAATAGCTGAATTTACCTGTTTTATAGCCAGGAAGTTAGGCGTGAGAAGAGACACCACTTGCTCTGTGTCACACAGAGAGGCAGTGGTGGAGCCGGGCTCTGTTCTGATACCTGTTTTTCCCAACAATCTGACAGGATGCTCTGTGGGTCTGGGGCCCTATGGCTTTGTCTCTGCTCAGAGACAACTCAAGACCACAGCAGAACACACCTGTTGTGAGCTGGATGCGATGGCGCAAGCCAGTGATCCCAGTGACTCAGGAGGCGGAAGCAGGAGGATCATAAGTTCAAAACCAGAGGCAGCCTACACAACTAAGTGAGCCCCCATCTCAAAAAAAAAAAAAAAAAAAGGTCTGGCTGGGCGTGATGTCACACACCTGTAATCCCAGTGGCTTGGGAGGCCGAGGCAGGAAGATCGCAAGTTTGAAACCAGAGGCAGTCTGTGTAATTTAGCGAGACCCTGTCTCAAAAAAAAAAAAAAAAAAAAAAGTAAAAAAATGGGCTGGGGGGCGCAGCTCAGTGGTCCAGCACTTGCAGAGCATGCAGGCGTGAGGCCCTGGGTTCAACACCCAGTACCGGGGAAAAAATGAGGTGAGATGCAGCCCAGGGATAGAGCACTTGAAAAGCATGTGCGAGGCCTCGGCCCCAACCTCTAAGTACCACAAAAGGAAAGAACAAAGAGCAAAAACAAAACAAAACAAAACAAAACACCTGAGAGCTCTCAAGCTGCTGTGCTCTGCCTGTTGGGATTTAAATCAGCAAAGCCTGGTAGCTCCCCAGGGCAGCCTCAGAGCCTCGGTGCAATGCTTCCAGGTGCTTCTATGATCTCACCATGATTACAGGGTACGATTTTCCTATCCTGCCTGCCCAAAACGCCTTCCTCCTAGAGACCCTAAACACTGATTGGTTTTCCTCTAAGCGTTTTGCAGTCACATGCTAGGTGGTAAAGAACACAGACTCAGAAATTTCCCCCACCCTCGACTCTTGGGTGCGATTTGGGCTGCAGCCCTGCTCCTCAGAGTATGCCAAAGGCAACTCTACAACATCTCTCATCTCCTAACACACCCAGGCACACACCTACCTACTGCTTTATTCCTGGAGGCTGAGATGCCATCAAACATAAAATACACCTATATTTTATATCCCGCCAAGGAAGAAAATAGCCCTGAAATATTAACTTGTTTATCATGACTATAACACAATACTGGAGGCTGGGTGTCTTTATAAAGAAAAGAGGTTTCTTTAGCTCACAATTCTAGTGCTAGTATCAGCTCAGCTCTGGCCATCTCTGCTTCGACTGGGATGTGCCAAGCAGCACCACCTCATGGTGGGACAGTGTATTTGGGGAAAGATTACATCACAAGACAGGGAGCCAAAAGAGGCAGAGGGGCCACCTTATTCCTTTCATAACAACCCTCTCTCCAGAACCCGCAAAGGGATCCCATGAGAACCTCCTTAACCCCTTCCAAGGACACGCCCCCATGACCTAAAAAGCTCCCACGACACCCCGCCTCTTAAAGGTCCCATCCTCTCCCATTTTGCCACACATGGGACCAACCTCCGTTACAAAAACCCTGGGAGCTTGAACCACAAATGAGCAAGAGCGTCTGTCAGTCAAATCGCGGTGCAGGCGAAGGGACGCGCTGGCAATTCAGAGCCATTCAAACGTCAACATTGTGCACATCACAATCAAGGAAGTGGGCTGTATGTAATGTTCTTAACCGTCTCCTCTGCTGGACCCCGGAGGTGGGGATTGGCTTGGCTCAGCTGATGCTGAATTCACAGTGGTGCCTGCAATAAGGCTTGGCACACAGTAGGTGCTTAGTTAATATTGGCTGGCTGATCCCTAGCACCACAAATTTACATGCACGTTGAATGAATGAATGAATGAACTGTCCGGATGACTCAAGGAAGTTTTCAAATGCACTTTCTCTCCTCCCCTTCCTCCTCTTCCTCCTCCTCCTTTTCTTTGGCTTCTTCTTTTTCTCCTCCTCCTTCTCCTTCTTCTTCTCCTCCTTCCTTTCCTCCTCTTCCTCCTCCTCCTCCTCCTCCTTCTTTTTGTACTTGAAGTTGAACCCAAGGCCTCACACGTTAGGCAAGTGCTCCACCACTGATCTGCACCCCCAACCCCTTTTATACTTTTTATCTCGAGTCAGGGTCTCCCTAAATTACACAGGCTGCCTCTGGCCTCCAACTCATGATCCTCCCACCTCAGCCTCCTGAATGATGGGCTCACGGGTATGGCCATGGCACCCAGGCCAAGTGCTCCCTCTTTTGACAGCAGCATTATCTCCATTTTAAATAAGGGGAAACTGAGGCTGCAAGAGGGACTCAGCCAAGGTGGCTCCATGGAGCCCAAAACTGCCCTGGCCTTTCCACATCCTGGCTCCCACCCACAGTGCCCTGCCTGCCGGCTCCAGGTGGGGCCCTGTCCAGCGCCTCCTGGATAGCCACTCTTGTCCTCCGGCCAAGCTCTCCTGGAACCTGGCTGGAAAAACCTCCTCACGCCCGCCCGAACCCCCAACATCAAAATTCCTGCCGCGCCCTTGACTGGGGTAATTAAGAGCACTTTGGGACGCCTTGCTTGATTAACAGCAGATCACCCGTTCAGAATGAAAAATTCAGAAGGCAAATTGCTTTTGTTGCCGCCACGATGCTATTTTAAACCCACGCGGCTCGCGGGCTAATCCCGCCCGTCACCAAACTGTCACAGTGCTTCGGGAGGAGTGGATGCGCGGCCCACCCGCTGCTGTGGCTCGTCACTGCTGTCCCTGTGCGCGTCCCAGCTGGCAGGGACCCCGGCTGGGGCATCAGACCCAGGAGGGCCCGAATGGCCTCGGCCTCAGCCTCCAATCACTTCCTGTCTCGGTGGCACCTTCCTGTCCACCTGGCCCCTGAGCCCTGGGCCCCAGGGCTGGCCTGGCCTCCTGTCTTTGTCCTGCATCCTTGGAACCCGCTGTCCCCACCTCCTCCTCCAGCTGCCACACCTGGTGCCTCTCCTGGACCCCAGCCTCTGCCTCCTCCCTGGCCTCTGCATCATCTGCTTCTAGAATCTGTCTTCACCCCCAAACCTACCAGGCTCCACCTCCCCTCACCTCCCTCGACCTCCCGGTTGGCTCAGGGGCCTCCAACCGGGCCTCCTGGTGGCCTGCATGGCCCCTCGTTATCCTCCCGATCACCCTTGCAGCAACCCCCCACCTCGGTGTCTGTCTCTGCACCTAGCCTGGGTACTGGGTGCACCCCGGTCCCCCACGTGTCCCCGCAGCCCAGCTCAGGCAAGGGCATTGAAGAAGGGGAGGTCCCTCCCTGTGAATGAAGGAATGGCTCAAGGCGAGAGAGGGATCGCATAGGAAGTCCCCTCTGCAGTCTAACCGCAGGCTACAGTGCTTCCGGATGTCATCAGTCACGGGGAGCATTAGTCCCTGTGTGACCAGTTGTGGGCAGGGTCGTAGTGAAAACTTGACAACAGGCCGGGCGTGGTGGCGCACGCCTGGAATCCCAGCGGCTCAGGAGGCACAGGCAGGAGGATTGCAAGTTCGAGACCAGAGGCAGTCTGCGTAACTTAGCAAGACCCTGTCTCAAAGTAAAAAAAAAAAAGGGCTGAGGTGCAGCTCAGTGGTCCAGCACTTGCAGAGCATGCAGGCGCGAGGCCCTGGGTTCAACCCCCAGTACCGCAAAAAACAAACAAACAAACAAACAAAAAACTTGGTAACATTGCCATTGAGGTGTAAAGTGAAGGGGACCTGTTGACGACAACTATTCAAGTCTTTGTTTTATTTTTATTTTATTTATTTATTTGTGTGTGTGTGTGTGTGTGTGTGTGTGTGTGGTACCAGGGATTAAGCCCAGGGCCTTGCGTACTCTGCAAGAGGGCACTCTCACCTCACCCCAAGCTGCACCCCCAACCCCGATTTTACTTTCTCTTAAATTTTGAGTCAGGGTCTCACTGAGTTCTGCAGGCTGTCTCTGGCCTCGAACTTGCGATCCTCCTGCCTCCGCCTCCCGAGTCGCTGAGATCCCTGGCATGCACCACTGCGCCCGGCTGTCTAAGTTCTTAAAACACAGAGAAGCGCATTGACCCAGCAAAGGCGCCTCTAAGAATCTGTAATAATAATGGTACGTGGAGCGGGCTCTCGCTGCGCAATTCCACCCCTCTAGGGGACCCTGGGCAATGCCTGAAGATGTGAGGTCATCCTGACAGAGGAGTCCTTGGGGTGGAGTGGGTGGAGGCTTGGGGCCAGGGAGTCCAGCCAGAGAATGCCCCTGCCCCGCGTCCACAGTGCCCAGGGGGACCCATGTCAGCTGAACTTTAGGTAGAGGTGCTCACTCTGCCCCAGGATTTTCTGGGTTTTTTTCCAGGGGAGGTTTTCCATTTTAATCTCCTTTGGACTCAAGCATCAACCCATTTTCTAGATATGGAAAACTGAGGCCCAGAGAAGCAAAGCCACATCCCCACGGTCACACAGCCCGTTAGAAGGTCACCCCCACAAGGGTAAAGAATTGAGTCTGCCTCATCGACCGCTGGGTCTCTGCGGAGGAGACGACTGCCCAGCACATAGTAGGTGCTCAGGAAACGCCACGGAGGAGCAGAGCTGTGATTCACACCCCGGCGCCAGTGCATTCTGAGGCAGGGGTCTGGGTGGTTCTCACGGCCAGAGCCCCCCACGCACAGCCCTGGGCCGGGACAACCTTCTGTGTCCGCCCAACCCCCCGAGCAGCTGAGCTCCTTGGGCTGAGGCGCTGGGATCCAGGAGGCCGCGGGTTCCCTATTGCAGGCGCTGTGAAGGGAGCAGGTGTCGGCGGCTGTGCCAAGAAGGCCTCGGCAGCTGCTTTTGTGTCCTGAGCTGGCGGATTTGCCTTGCATTCACACCCTCTTCCAGCGCCCGCATTCTCTGCCTGCAAATCCCCCATTCTTTGCCCCCCAAAGCGGGCATCTTTGTCCGTCTTCTCTTGTCCTCCCGGCTCCGTCTAATCGCTTCCTCCCTGAGCTACAAGCGCAGGGAGGAGCGGCCCAGAATAAATAAACAGAGAGGGTGAAAGGAAGAGCTTTGCGCGGAGGGGATTTGTGCCTGCCACTTTGAGATACTGACAAAGGCGGAGAAGGGGCCGGGCCGGGTGGGGGAGCCCAGGCCCCGCACCGGGAGGCTGCCCTTGGCCGGAGAGACTGCATTGAGATATTCAGAAAAACAAATTCATCGGCCGTCTTTGTGCCGGCTGGGCTCGCAGGTGTTCCTCAACCCGCGCTGGGGAGAGCGTCGTCCACCGCCCACTGGCCTGGGAAAACGTGGGAAGGAAGGCAGCCTGAGCAGGAAGCAGGCAGTGGGGACTGCCCCAGAGATGTCCCCTCTCTTGTCTTCCCTTGCTGTGTGACCTTGAAGAGTTGCTTGCTGTCTCTGTGCCTTGCTGCTACCAAGCAACTCTTGATGTTCCCACGCTGGGGGGATGTAGGATTCTGAGGGTGCTCTGCCAATGTTCAGGGGGTGAACCCCTAGTTAGGGCTCCTTATAGGCCATGGGAAGACAGAGAGCTGAGGGGTGGCTCGGAGCTTCCACACAAAGCACAAAAACCATTGTTCCAAGAACCCGATGTTGGTTCTCCGGCAACCGCAGGAGCGTGGTGCCCCTCTCAGGGTTTTTTCTGTATTATAATCCGTCTGCGTGGGCCACTAATTCCATTACTCAGGCCAAAATAGCTGCCGGGCTTCCACTGGGGACCAGGCAGTGTGCCCTGCACCAGGGATGCAGCAGTGACAGAGGAAACCAGGCCTGGCGCAGCAGCGGGCCTTATCGGGAGGGCCAGGTACCGTGGGGCCCCTCCAAAGTCGCCTGAGCAATCCCCAGTTTCCTGGAGGTCACTCAGGCTTCCAGAACCGGGATCAGTGGCCACACCTGGGATCCCAACGCTTGGGGAGGCTGAGGGGGGAGGATGGCGAATTCCAGGCCGGCCTGGGCTTCGCGAGACCCTGTCTCAACCTCGCGAGATCTTGTCTCCAGGTGGGGGCGGGGCGGGCGCAGTAGCCACACCCGTGATCCCAGGGCTCAGGAGGCTGAGGCAGGAGGATGGTGAGTTCCAGGGCGGCCTGGGCTGCAGAGTGAGACCCCTGGCTAAAAACACACATAAAAATCAAATCGAGAAGGGAGGAAAAGAAATGCGCAAAGCACTGATTTGTCTGGACAGAGAATATTTAACAAGTTGATGCTTCTGCTGAATGCCACGCGCGGTCAGATGCAAATAACTCCTCAGTTAATGACGGGATTTATTTGGAGATATTAATTTAAGGTACGCCAGACACAGGATGCATCTATCCAAAGATGGGCATAAATTAGGCACCTACTGTGTGCTCCCAAGCTCTATTTTAGGCACGGTGGGTGGGATGGAAACCAAACAGAAACATGTAAGAACATAAACAAACGAGGACATTTCAGACATTGATTGAGTGATGCCCCAAATACATTTAGTGATGGGGTTAAGAAACTCTGTGGGGGCGGGGCGCTATTTAAGCCAGGGAAATCAGACAGGGCCTCCCGGAGAAGGTGGTATTGGGTGGGAGTCGGAGTTAAAAAGTCGGGATGGAGCTGGTTGTTTGGACACCTGGGGGAAGAGCATTTAGGGCAGAGGCACAGCTGTGCAAAGGCCCTGGGGCAGTACAGAGCCTGGCATGTTGGAGGAGCAGTGAGGAGGCCCTATTGGCTGGAGCAGAGGGAGCGACAGGGAGACAGGCAGGAGGGAGGCGAGGAGGGGCAGGGGCAGGTCAGCAGGGCACTGTGGGCCACAGAAAGGACTTGGCCTTTGACATCAGGGGTGGTGGCAGCCATTGAAGTTCTGCTGTCCCTCCTAAGTGAATGTTGCGCTCACTGTCTCATAGAAAGAGAACCTCAGTGTAGGCCCTGGGGCTCTCTGGGGAGACCAGATCACCGGCCCCACCCCCCACGGCCCTGGACAGACCCTCGCACCCCCACTCTTGACCAGCTCCTGTCTGGTCCCACTCACCCCCTCGCTGAACCCAGGCTGGCGCCCCACATCCCCAGACTGGCCTGACTGAGCCCTGCTTCTCCTGACTTCTGCTGCCCTTCTGGAGACCCCAGGCCCTTCCAGAGCCGGCCTCACCTCCACCCAGCTGCCCAGGCAGGGGCGGGGGGTCTGGGAGAGAAGCCACACGCCCTCAGGTCCCCTCCCCAAACCACGGCCACACCTGTCCTTGAAGACTCTAAAGAGTCACAGAGAACTGTGACCAGCCCAAGACCTGATGTCCCACTATCAGCTCCAGCCCCGTGACATCTCCTAGTCACTCCACAAACCCTGACTGGGTGCCACAATGACAGGGCTCTAAACCGGGGGGTGCTCCACTCTGGACGGAACCCCAGCCTTGGCCGGCCCAGCTGGGACCGAATGTGTGACCCTGGCTTGAGCCTCCGACCCACAGACAGCCCCGGCCCACCCCAAACCCCTAACCTGGACGCAGGTGCTGACCGTGGCTGAAGCCCGATCCTAACAGAGCCCCTGCCTGGAACGGAGCCCCTGGCTCCAGGCCGAGCCCTGACCCTTGGCTGTGACTCCCTGTGGTCCATTCTGAGCCTCAGTTTCCCCATCCATCCTGGAGAGGCCAGATCTTCCCCTCTCCCCGATGTTGCTAGCTGTCAACTCTAAAGCCGCCGGGAGGACCCACTCCAGGAGGGCCGGGGTCCCGCCTCCCTTCTCCCCTCGGAGCCCCAAGCCTGGAGCCTTTGCAGGGGCTCAGGGGCAGGGCCAGGGAGCGGGTTAAGGCTCCAGGGGCAGCAGGTGGCCTCAAATGCTCTAGCCCGGGAGGCCCTGCCAGGCGCTCCATCTCCGGCTCAGCGGGGGCCGCATTAGCCGCTGCAAACCCATTCTGGGAAATTAGACCAGAGGCCTCTGCGACAATCATGGGTCATTCTGCTCTGTGGGTTGCAGGCTCTCCCACAGAGATGACAGCCCCGCAGCGGGTGTAGAGGGGGACGTGGGGGACTGGGGGATCCCAGCCGGCCGGCTCAGGACAGAGGCTTCCTCCAAGTCAGCCAGAGAAAGAAAAATGCAATCATGGAGGGCTTTAAAGGCACACTTGCTGTGCTCCAGCGCCTTCTGTGGCTCCCAGCTGGTGAAGCCAATTGGTCCAAAGATAGAAGCACCAGCGGGGTAGCCCACCTGCCAGCTTGCTAACTTTCTTTTCACTGACTTCATGGGTTTTCTCAATATCCTGCAGCCTCCGGAGTTCATGAGGTGAGGCAGGGCCAGGTTGGGACTGATTTCGCCAGGAGATTGCGTTTCAGGAACGGTTCGATCCAGCATTTCCGACTTAGCATCAAGAATCAAGATTCAGGCCGGGCGCGGTGGCGCACGCCTGTAATCCCAGTGGCTCAGGAGGTGGAGGTGGGAAGATCGCAAGTTCGAGACCAGAGGCAGTCTGTGTAATTTAGCGAGACCCTGTATCAAAAAGTAAAAAAAAAAAAAAAAAAAAAAAAAGAATCAAGATTCACTCTCTTTTCTGAGATCTAGCTCCATCCTCTGGCCCCAGACTCTGCAGGGTTTTCTACCCCTGAGTTTTTGCACAGGCTGGGACCTCCACCTGGCTGGCAGCTCCACCCTTCCACACCCACCTCGCTCAATTCCTTGGCTCAGATGTCCTAGCACGGCAGTGGATTTCCTGGAAAGCGGGGTCAGGACATCGGTGGCCACTCAGGCCAGGAGTGCTCTGCCCCTCTCTCAGCCTCAGTTTCTCCACCTGGAAAATGAGAGGACTCAAGTCCAGTGTCACCCAATCTCCTTCCGCTCTATGACTCTGTGAATTGGGGTCTCCACAAGGGGGTGGTCTTTGGGGATCTGTGTCCCTTTGGTGGTCATTTTACTCAGTAGCTAATATTGAGGGGCATTTGCTGCACGTCACACCACATACTTTGAGCTGCAATATCCTATAATTCCCACCTCCCCTGTGGAAAGGTGCCTGCAGCTGTAGCTCTGTGGCATCTGATCCCGTCAGATCTCGGAAGCTAAGCAGGGTCAGGTCTGGTTACTACCTGGATGGGAGACGGCCTGGGAACACCAGGTGCTGTAGGCTTGGGAGAAGGACCTGGCAACCCCCTCCCAAAAATCAACCTGCCATTGAAAACCCTATGCACAGCAGAGAAGCACTGACAATAGTGTTTCCCCTGTTGTACAGAGGGTCGCTATGAGTCAGATACCGACTTGACGGCACCTAACAACAACAACAACTATGGAAAGGGTACGGCTCCGTTATACAGATTGTAAAAGCTGAGGCCCAGAGAGGTGTTCTCTCTTGTCGAAGGTCACACAGCTGCTTGGTGGTGGAGGCAGGGGTTGACCTCTTACCCCCCACTCTGTCACACACCTAGACCTCCTGGCCAGGATTCCTGGGTCCAAATCTTCAACGGTGGCAGCCAAAGGGGGAGGTGGGAGGGGGGCTTTTCTTCCATGAATGTGTCTTCCGGTCCAAAAGGAAGTCAGAGGGCTGGGGGTGGGGCTCAGTGGTGAGCACTCACCTCGCATGAGCAAAGCCCTGAGTTCTATCCCCGGCACCCCAAAAAGTGATAGTGATAAAATGCAATGAGAACAGCGGGCACGGCTCACCGCAGTGCCAGTTGAGCCTTCGGATCACGCGGCCCCACCTGGGCATCTCACGACCTCGTGAGGGATTCTCAGCAAGACGAACCCAGCTACGCAACTTCCAAGCTCCTGACCTATAAAACCGCTAGCGGTGATAAATTACTAAATTTTCAGGTAATTTACAAAGCCCCAAATCTTCATGGCTTTAGTACAACTAAGGATGGGGGTAGTGGTACACGCTTGTAATCCTAGCACTTGGGAGGCTAAGGCAGGAAGACGTGAGTTCAAGGCCAGCCTGGGCTACATAGGGAGACCATGTCTATAAAATAAAATAAAATAAAATAACTAAAGTTTGTCACAGGGCTGGGATTTAGCTCAGTTGGTAGAGCGCGACTCTGCAGTTTCTGAGGTTTCGAGTTCGATTCCCAACACCGCAAACATGGGAGAAGGATGTGGCAACCCACTCCCAAAGCAATCCCGAAACAATCTGCCATTGAAAACCCTATGAGGGTTGCTATGAGTTGGACACAACTTGACGGCACCTAAAACAACAACAAAGTTTGTCATTCACACTATATGCCCAAAACAGGTGGCTGGACGCCTAGGTGTCTACCTCACCTAGACATCAAGATCATGGATAGGACATGAGTGTTCCGAGGCAAAGAAAGGATATAAACACTTGTGTTCATTGGGTTTTTAAAGCTCCTGCTTGGAAACAAAACACATCCCTTCTGCTCACATCATATAGCTCAAAGCAAGTCATACAGGCATTTCTCAATCCAAAAGACACGTGTATTTGTTTGTTAGGGCTGCCAAGACAAAGCGCTACCCCATGCGTGCCTCACATAACACACATGTATTGTCTCATGGTTCTGAAAGCCAGCTGTCCAAGTTCAAGGTGTCAACAGGCCTGGGCTCCTGTTGAGGATGCTAGCAGAGGATCTCTTTCAGGTCTTTCTCAGGACTTCTGAGTTTCTTGGCTAATTGCAGCAAAATTCCAGTCTTCCTGTGGCATCTTCCCTGTACACCCCAGGATTCAAGGCTTTAACATTGCTTCTCCTCGTATGCAAGATTCCCTCAGCTCCCACCCTCCTCACATCCCCACACATCCCAGAACATGAAATTAGCTTACTCCTTATCTATCGAGCCTCCAGTTTCCATATTTCCTTCTGTGTTATTTAGTGTCTCATAGAGCCAGGGTGCAATATCACCCCTCACCAGTAGAGGCCACTCACACACATCTTCTTTTATTAGTACTTTTTTAACAGTACTGGGGAGCTGGACCCAGGACCCCACACACATTTTACAAGTGCTTTACCACTGGGCTGCACCCCCCAGTCTCTTTTTTATTTTTTATCTTCAGACAGAGTCTTGTTAAATTATCCAGGCTGCCTCTGGCCTCTAATTTCTCCTGCTTCCACCTCCTGAATCACTGGTGTGACAGGCTTTCAGCACCGTGCCTGGCCACACATACATCTTCAATCTAACTAAATCCACGTCCCTGGCTCAGCTTGCAGTAAACAGAGCTTGGAACTCCACGGTGGAGCTGAGCCCCTCCTAGCTGCTGGTTCCAAGCCTCCTGAGCCAGGTGGCCAGGTGGCACAGACCCCACTTTATATTCTGGAAGACTGAGAACCCTAGAGACACATTTGGCAGCCCCTGGCTTCCTTCAGCTGCCTTTTTATTTTTCACCTGTCTGATATCTAATCCTTCAGGAAATCCTGCCTTGGCCACCTCCTCAATCCGCCCAGACAGGCTAGGATGGGATTCAATGCTAGAGCTGTTGGGTTGCATCCCTGAGGTCCCGGGTTCCATCTCCGCACTTAAAAGAATCAGATTCCAGCCATTCTCCTCCCTTCCTTTGCTTTTGCCCTCGCCTGAAACCGTCATAGGGTTTTCCATGGCTGATTGTTTCGGGATTGCCTTGGGAGTGGGTTGCCACGTCCTTTTGTCCTTTTCCCATTTTGCTGGGGATCGAACTTGGGACCTCAGAGTCCCAAGCGCTCTACCAACTGAGCTAAATCCCAGCCCTGACTACTCACTTGTTGTTGTTGATAGGTGCCCTGGAGTCGGTGTCAGACTCATAGTGAGCCTCATAGGGTTTTCAATGGCTGAGTGCTTTGGGATTGCCTTGGGAGTAGATTGCCAAGCCCTTCTCCCAATTTTGCGGTGCTGGGAATTGAACTCGGGTCCTCAGAGACTGCAGCGCAGCGCTCTATCCACTGAGCTAAATCCCACCCTGGCTACTCACTAGAGCCAGCAAAATGCTCTCGATCCTCATTCACCCCCAGGTCCCTGCAGTCTGTTCTTCCCACATTGGTCACCAGGAGGCGCGAGCAGTGCCGGGTCAGGTTTCACCTTCCTCTGCCCATGATCAGCTCAGAGTTGAATCTGAGTGAGCTGGGAAAGGCGGGCAGAGGTCAGCCTCCGCATGGCCGGCCTCCTCCTTGTCTGTGCAGAGGGTGCTGGGGGGGGGGTCCCCACGTGCCGCTCCCACGTGCAGGGCTGGAGCGCTTCCCCGATTCCTGCAGGGAGGGACTCGGAGCTCCATGCTCATTTGCTCATTTGCTTCCGGAATCTCAGTTTTCCCATCCAGCAAATGGGAAGCAAAGCAACAGCCTCCCGAGACTGGGAGAGTGTTCTCCACGGGCGTCATCGTTAGCCACTACAGTGGTTTGACTGTGAGGCGTCCTCCAACGGCCCGTGCATTGGAAGTTTGGCCCTCAGAGTGGCGCTACCAGGAGGTGGTGGGACCTTTAAGAGGCGGGGCCTAGAGGGAAGTCTTCAGGTCCTTGGGGGCGTGCCCTTGAAGGGGATCTTGGGAACCTCAGCCCTTCCTCTTTTTCTTTTTCGCTCCCTGGCCCTAGCTGATGCCCTCCGCTCCTCCACACACTCCACCACAGGCCACAGGCCAAACACAACGGGGCCATGACCACAGCCCGCAACTTCTAAAATTGTGAGCCAGCCGGGTGCCATGGCGGGCTACTGTGATCCTAGAGACTCGGGAGGCTGAGGCAGGAGGATCGCAAGATCGAGGCCAGAGGCAGCCTGCATAATTTAGCAAGACCGTGTCTCAAGATAAAAAATAAAAAAGGGGCTGGGGTGCAGCCCAGTGGGGGAGTGCTTGCAAAGCATGTGCGAGGCCCTGGATTCAACCCCAAGTATTACAAAAAACAAAAACAAATAAATAGAAGAGGCAGAAAGAGGAGGAAGAGCTCTCTCTTCCTCCCTTTCTCTCTCCACTGCTCTCTCTCCCTGCCTCTCTCCTCAATATGAGGCTGGAGCAAGAAGCCAGCTGTCTGCAAGGCAGGACGGAGCCCTCAGGAGGAACCAATGCAGCGCAAACCCCTGATCTGGGGTTTCTGGCTCCAGCACTGTGAGAAGACAAACCTCTGTTGTTGAAGCCCCTTCCATTTTGCTCTGGCTGCCCATGCAGATGAATGCACCTCGACCTCTCTGCCAGATGCTTTGCCCCAGCAGCCCATGTCTTCCTGCAGTTCCTGCACCAGCCCCTGGGGCTGCTTCCTGGTCACCTGGCTCGTCCTCCACCGTCTGTCTACCTGGCCGAAAACTGAGTCCCTCAACGGTCGGTCGTGTTTCATCTGCCTTAATGGTAACTGGAGCCCTAGCACCTAGAATGATCTGCTGTTTGTTGCTGGGTGTCATTGAGTTGGGTCCCGACTCATAGTGACCTTAAGTATAGCAGAATGAAACACTCCCCAACACTGTGCCATGTGCACTATCTTCTCCATGTTTGAGCCCAAGGTTGCAGCCACTGTGTTTCTTCTCTCCTCTCTCTCTCTCTCTCTCTCTCTCTCTCTCTCTCTCTCTCTCTTTATTTTGCGGTACTGGAAGTTGAACCCAGGGCCTCGCGCTTGCATGTTTTACAAGTGCTGGACCACCGAGCTGCGCTCCCAGCCCATTTTTTTACTCTTTGAGACAGGGTCTTACTAAGTTACACAGACTGCCTCTGGTCTCAAACTTGTGATCCTCCTGCCTCCGCCTCCCTAGCCGCTGGGATTACAGGCGTGCGCCACCGCACCTGACTGTTTCTTCTCATTTTGAGTCGTGCCACATCAGCAAAAGGAGGTCCCAGGGGCTTGACTCCATTCCCATCGTTAAGATCGACTCTAGTTTGACGAGGCAACTCTTCCCCAGTTGTTTTTTAGGTGCCCTCCAGCCTGGGGCGGGGGGCCTCATTTTCTGCCACTCTATCTGACAGTGCTTCTCTGCTATTCGTAGGGCTTTCAATGGCTGATTATTTCGGGAGTGGGCTGCCGGGTCCTCCTCCCCGCTCTCAGTCTGGAAGCCCAGCTGAAACCTGTCCACCACAGGTGGCCCTGCTGGTGTCTGAGATGCCGATGGCACAGCTGTCAGCATCACAGCAACACGCCAGCCCCACAGCACGAAGAGCTGACAGGCACATATGGGGGAGAAGGGCATGTGGTATACAGTAAGTGCTTAATTTCTGCTGGCTGAATCAGTGTAGGACTCAAACACATGTCTTTCCGGGCATGGCCGCCGCGGCCACTCTGAACTTTGGAACAATCAGGACACAAGGGTCAGAGGGGAGGATGAGAAGGGATCAGGGCCCACAGGTGGCCTTCTGGGTCCCCACTGGCGCAGAGCTCCCCTGGGTGCTGGGCACCCGGGTGGCAGCCCGGGCCCTGCAGGGTGCTGAGCGGCAACCCTGGCCTCCACCCACTCTGTCCCAGAAGCTGCCCTCATCATGACAGCCACACATGTCCCCAGACATATCTAGGGTCCCCAGGAGATGCAAAACCACGCCTGTGGAGGCCGCTGTCCTAAAGAAATGCCTTCGGGCCTCCCACGCACCTCTGAACCTGCGCCACCCCGCGGCCGTGGGACGTGAAGACCCAACAGAGCCCGGGTTCCAGGCGGGGCCTGCAGGATGCACCAGCCGCCCTGTCCTGCCTGGCTGGTCCCCGCCAGCCCCAGGAAAATTGGATTAACTTGAAGGAGCTCGCCAAGATGATCCGTCAGCTTGCCTGAAGGACGGCGTATTGATTTCCACGTTGCGAAAAAAATTAAATGATATCCCTTTTTCTTATTTAAAATGCTGCTTAAGCAATTCCGTAATGGAACAAGCCAGCCTGGGTCCAGGAAGTCCCCGGCCAGCCGGCAGCCTCCCCTGATTGGGCAGAGGACGAGCGACTGCGGACACAGCCCTGTCTTCCCCCGGGTAATTGATGACCCTGGAGAACAGCTCCATTTTGCCTGCGACAAGTGCGGCCTTGATTTATTAAAGACATAACAATTATGAAAATAGCTGATTTATAATCAACTCGCCTGAACCCTGATTGATTTCTGGGGTGAAATTTAGAAGGGGATGTATTGACCCCTCCGAGGACAGACTGTGACGAGGGGTGGCCAGCTGCGAGGCGAGGAGACGGTGGCTGGAATTCCAAGGCGTTCTTTGTCGCCTTGTGGGGTGCTGGGCACCCGGCCAGGCTGCCTGGAGCGGGTCGGGCGCCCGTGGACTCCAGCCTTTCCAAATGACCAGGGCGGGCCCTGGCCACTGCAGAGGACGTGCTCCAGACTGCCCACACGTCTCCCTGGGTGCTCCGGAGATCTCGTCCAGCCCACAGCAGCCACGACAGCCAGGTACCAC